>VXCM01004018.1:0-48445 GCA_014773175.1 Lucifuga dentata
GTCTAGCTTCCACTACTCTTTCCCATAACTTCATTGTGTGGCTCATCAACTTTATTCCTCTGTAATCAGGGAGAATAATTAAAATGTTTAAAGGCTAATGCCAGTGATTTTGCATGTTTGAGCCCAATATATACAACCCACAAACACATTACATTACTGATGACCATATCCCAAAATATACTACTTTAGCAGCACATTTTAGCATTGTTTTTCCTACCTTCCAGACTGCCATTGGCTGTAGTTCAGTCCAGCATGCTATTAAAATCAACTTGTAGAGATTTGAAGCTCGCTTGAATAAACATGTCTATTAAGTTTTTTTGTCAAAGTAACTTTATTTAATCTGTCCAACACAGAGCTGCACAGAAGACAATATAGTCCCAGGAGAAGACGGCTTTTACAGAGAAATTAGAAGCGACCATCCCTTCTTTATTTGTATTAGAAGGCGAAACATTGAACTTTAAGGTGGGTGTATCCCCTGAACATTTTGATTTTTCAAAGATTAGGGGATTTGGAGAAATAACAGGAAAACTAAAATATGTTTTGGAATTGTTTGTCAGGAACATAACGTGTGTGCGGATTGTATTTAGTGGGCTTAAACATGCAAACTCACCAGTCTGGTCCTTTAATTTCCACCTGAAAGTCTGTCTTTCTATTTGATTCTGCATAACTACCTTTTATGCCACAGTATTTGCTCCCATGTTTGTGTTGTCTGTTTAGTGATTTGTGTTGAACACCAGTATAGCAAATTTACAGAACTGCCCACCATGACATAAGTTCCCTTGATATTGTAGAGTTCTTTTTCTTTTTTTTAATGTCAATATGCCAATGCAATCCAGTAACATCCCAAAGTATAAACCACCATATTGCCTCTCTCTCTCTGACTGACACAGCATCAACAAAACCTGAACAACATAAGCTTCAAAGGGCAGGAAATATTTCAGGGCTGCTGTATTATGTTTTGTTTTTTTTTTTTTTTTTTTTTTTTTTTTTGTTTTTTTCTAAATCATTTTAAAGTCTAACCTCAACAAAAAACAAGATGCCTTAGACTGAAGTCCATGCCACTTTTTCCAACCTGCCGTCCACTGAAAGCTTTATATCTGTTGTCTTGCTGTTCATTCATCTGCTGCACTGTTTAAAGACCCGAGGCCTCTGAGCATGCGTCAAGTTACACGCAATTCGTATAAAAGAACCAGAACTAGCTTAGTTTGGCCTTCAAAATAAAACTTAAAGCAATCAACTATTTCCTCAAATTTCTTTAAATGTAGGTAAAACATTTTCTGTGGTGACAGTATGCTTTGTTTGGATGCACATTTTCATCTACCGAATATATTTTATATGTGTTTTCCTTAATTTCTGTTATATTTGGTATCGGTGAAAACAAATGGATCTGCACTAAAATTCATAATAGAATTCTTAGCTTCTCAAGATGAATATGTAAGATGGAAGTACTCTAAGAAAATTATGCCTATATTAAGAAAAGTGGTCAACATTCATATACTACTAGGATTAATTTCTGCTGTGAAATTTTAATATTAGCTTGTGATATTTTTTCCATTAAATATGCTGACAATTTAGCTGTTTTTCTTAACCAGTTTTGTATTGTATTGTATACATTAAGTCCTAACTTATTATTAGAATACAAGAAGTAAGAAAATAACTGTTTCCCCTTGGAGATCAATGGTCTTACCTTTTGCTTTATGTGCTGCACATTTCCTTATTACAACTTTTATTTGGAAGCTCCACACCGGAAGCTATGAACTGCCTGTTGGCTAACTTGACACATCCGATGCTGGTCGATTCTCCATGGAAGAGCTGCGGCTGTGTACAAGGACAGTATCCTTCTGCTTCCCTTTACAATGAGAAAATCCACGATCCCGCTGTTCAGCTCCGCTTTTTCTCCACGCTGGACCCCACGGTGGATATTTAGCATTCATCTGGACCTGCTGCGTGTGTGTGGGTAAGTGACGCGAACATTACTCCTTTGTTTTCCAGCCCGAAGGACGTGTTTGACAATACACAGCTGTAAGTACTTGATTTGGTGGAAATGTTTAGCGTACTTGCTCATCTTTGTGCGCATAATTACGATGATGGAAAAGTCTTCTGTTCATTAGGTCGTATTTTTTTACTCGGAAAACTGGCGCCGTTCGTTAATTTTCGTGTGTTGAACTCCGGAGATGTTGACATATTTTTGGCTGGATGCTCAGACTGAGAATCACTGACCGAGGCCTTGCGGTGACAGTTTGCTGTCCGGAGGACCTTATCTGCCCATCTGTGATTAGTTAGCTTCTCCCAGCTAGATGCTAAATCTGCTTTAACCAAAAGCCGAGGCTAATATTAGATATTGTACGACATGATTTGGATTTTTGATTTGTTCGGGCGACGACTGACTTCATTTAAATCAACATTTAACATTCAGCAGATAGCTGAAGAGTACCGTTAGCTAGTTAGCATCTACCTAGCACCGATACAGCATATGCCGTTCTCCGATGGAGAGAGCAGCATGCCAAACTCCATTAAAAATAACCTAATTTAATGTGGTCTTCCTTATCTGCAAATTGTTGTGGGCTGAAATAAAAGTTAAAGGTATTTGCCACTCATTATGTTTGACTCTTCAGTTCGGCATACATCAAATCAACGAAGCGCAAAGTAGTTTATTAAAATGTAAACTTCTTGTTTTGTCAGCTATTACCACAAAATACACAGCGGTGTGTTGATTCACGGACTGCAGATGGCGCAGTTGAGTGCTGATTTTTACATTATATTTTAGCATTTTTTTTCTTTTTAGCCTGTCTTAATTTTTTTAAATACATTTGGCAGATGAAGGCATGATGTCAAAATGCATTTTTAGCTTTGGAACATCGCTCGGCTGTGTGACAATTTGTTCTTATGGCCACAGTTTAAACTGCAGCCTGACCTGACAATAAAGTTTTTTTTTTTTTTTTNTTTTTTTTTTTTTTTAGCTATACACAGCGTTTGTACCATAATTTCCAGTTTAATTTAACATTTAGCACACACCTGTTAGGCGACCAGTGTTGCTCAAGTAGTCAGTAGCCTACTTTGTTTTGTTTGTTTGTTGGTTTTGACAATAGCGTACTTAAAGAACCATACCAGTGGTTTTGCATGTTCCAGCCCAATATGTACAACCCACATACACATTACATTATTGAAGATCATTTCCTGAAAAATACTACTCCTGTGGTAAATATTAGAATTGTTTTTCCTACCCTCCAGACTGCCATTGGTTTCAGTTCATTCAAGTATACACATTACAGTCTACTTGCAGAGACTTGAAACAGCTTGAGATCAGTAAGCCATCACAGCAAACATGATGTCTGTTAATTCTTTTGTTGAAGTAACTTCATTTAACCGGGTGAACAAGAAGCTGCATGGAAGAAAATGTGTCTCCGCCAGGGAATATAGTCCCAGCAGAAGATGCCTTTTACCAGGAAATTAAAAAAGACCATCCCTTTTGTATTTGAACATGTTTTTAAATGAAACACTGAATTTCATGGCGAGTCAGTCACCTAAGTATTTGATTTCTAAAGATTCAGGGATTTGGCAAAATAAGAGGAAATTAAAATATGGTTTTATGTTTTGGACATTGGTTGTCGTTAATGTAACTTGTATGCAGATTGTATTTATTGTGTTTAAACATGCAAAATCACTGGTAAGATAAAGGTAAAGGACCATACCGGCCATTTTGCATTTTGTCAGTTCTTCACTACAGCACTTGAATGCACCACTAGGAAGCATTTTCAGATCACTTAAGCACTTTTTATTGCACTTAAATGCTAACATTACATAACCTGTAAAAAACAAAAAAAAACCCAAAAACCTGAATACACGTCTTGTTGGTGGTGATGGATTACCTATCCCAAGAACGTTTCAAGTATCAACAAGTTGATTTTAATAGTGTACTAGAATGAACTGAAACCAATGGCGGTCTGGAAGGTAGGAAAAACATTTTTAAATCACCGTTCCAGTAGCATGGAAACTAATGATTGTCAGTAACATTACGTGTATGAAAATGGAATATGTTAGGCTCAAACATGCACAATGGGTGGTATGGTCCTTTAAGGATCAATGCATCATGGTGCATTGATGCATCTTTACACCCTTATTCATTACTGTAGAGAAGTTCATATCTCCGCCTTTAACTGTGTGGAGAATACAAAAACTAGCAAAGCAACATATAGATGAATTTTCCTAACGCTTTAAGTGTGACTTTAGTTTTCCCGGTTTGCTTTTGCTTCCTGTTGTCACATTTCCACTCTAGCTACTAAAACAGGTGATTTCAGGTCACAGTCTAGCCAGACACAACAGACTGTGTGTGGATTGTTAAAGTGTCTCTGTGTCCTAGGCTCTTGGCTTCAGTTCACCGTCAACACTATAATTCTGCTGGCAGGGTGCCGTGCTTACCGCTGAAGGTGCATCATTAACACGACTTCCTGTTTCATCTTGTGAATCAGCATCACAGGGAGCTGCTCGTATGACATCTGGGAGGGAAAAAAGTATATGGTGGCCATGTATTATGAATTCATTCTCATGCTTTATTAACACATGCCCACATTTTATTAATCCCCCCCCAAGCAAAACCTGTGGTTAAGCCAGCCATCTATTGCACTTTCGAAATCAAGCCAGCCGCACCAACAAATCGCTTCTGCACTTGTTCTAAACTTTACGGTAACCGTGTGCAAGTTTATTGCACTTTGTTTGTCACAATCAACAACATGTTCCAGAAAAAAAGACAGTACAGATTTATAGCAAACAGTTATTGGCTGCAAGAGTACGCTAATTTTCAAAAATATGGTTGGATTTAGTGCATTGCAGACTATTAGTACACAAATCATCAGCAATTTTTACTGTAAAATTTTGGAGTAATTAATAGATGGCTGGCTTGATTAGAAATTAGTAAGCACAGAAGTACCTGTTTTCAGCATGGCTGCTGCTGCTGAGTTTCTAGTAAGTTAATGTAATCAGATAAGAAGTTTCCTAATCAATAAGCCCGTTTTGCATGCACTCCATGTTTTGCTTTTATTTCGTAAGTCTGTCTTAACTGTCCTCTGTATTCCTACTTCCTGTTGTGTGATTAGAGCCTTTTGTATGGCGCCAAACACTCATAAAGCCTGTGACTGAACGGCCTCAATGTCTCCTTTGGGAAATTTAAGATTTATGCAGAAATAATTCCATTTATTATCAGCTATGCAACACACACAACGGAAATAGGCCTATGTTTTATTTTTTTTTATGTGAATCTGTTCTAAAACCTAAGCCAGCCATCCCCTCCTACTTCCAGTTGTTGAGCTAAGAGAGGTTAAACACATCCTGACCTTTCTCCCTACTGACACAGATTAAATTTGATATTGATCTCCTCCTGTAACTCCCAGTGAGATGGCAAACAAGCATCTGTCCCAAAATAATCTTCCATTAAGGACCATCTTCATATCAATACCATGTAAATAATCTATTAGTTGCTAAAGGCATTAAACGTATTCAACTTTTAGAGGAGTATAAATGAGGGTAAAATACGCCCCAGCAATAAAAACTTTGTAAATGCATGTAAACGTCATGAAGCATTTCTCTGAGATGTAAAAAAAAGTTTGATTGTATCATGTAAAGCGTCAGATATCCGGCTGTGTTGGAAGAGCCGGGAACATCTGGCCGTCCTGCAGCAATATGATCCTTTTTTAATTTAGATCACGTGCAGCTGTCGGATCTGAGGGCCATCTGAATCCAGCTGTTCTGTGTACGTGTGTGTGAGTGTGTATGACGTGCCTTGGGTGTGACACAGAAAGTCTCAGAGATGTTTAAGTGCTCCGGTTCATCTGCCAGACGGCTCCTTACGTGTCGCTTTGCTGGCAGTTTGCACATTTACATTGTCATTGTTATTCACCATATTGTTGTTGAGCAAAAACGAAAACTGGACTGAAGGCCTTGGCATGCCAGCTCCTTTAAAGGACCATACCATCCATTTTTCATGTTTGAGCCTAATATAGTCAATTTTCATAACATAAGGTTACTGACAATCATTTCCCAAAGGATAAAACCATATTTCAGCTTTACTGATATTTTGCAAAATCTCTTAATCTTTCAAAATCAAATATTCAAGTGATACATCCACCTTAAAAATCCATGTTTCTCCTGCTAATAGTTACACAGCCTTATGAAGTCACGGTCATTTTAATTTTTCCATAAACACAGGTCTTCTTTTGGGACTATATTCACGGGTGGAGACATACATTCACTCTGCGCTTTTTATTGAGCTGAAACGCTAAAATTATGAAACTTCAGAAAAAAAAAAAACCTGAATACACGTCTTGTTGGTGATGATGGATTACCTATCCCAAGAACGTTTACAGTATCAACAAGTTGATTTTAATAGCAGAATGAACTGAAACCAATGGAGGTCTGGAAGGTAGGAAAAACATTTTTAATTCACCGTTCCAGTAGTATGCTTTGGAAAATGGTTGTCAGTAACGTTACGTGTATGAAAATGGAATACATTAGGCTCAAACATGTAAAATGGCTGGTATAGTCCTTTAAGTATAGTTTTCAGATCCACTGTTGGTAAGTTGATGCCTGTCTTGTCCAACTCGTCAAAATCTCAACAAAAAAAAAAAAAAAAAAANAAAAAAAAAAAAAAAAAAGTATAACTAAATCCAAACTAATGCTCTGACTTTAATTTTTACTGCTCACATAAAAATTATAACTGAACAAAGCAGAGACATCTCTGCTTTGTTAGCTTCAGCCAGTAAGCAGCTGTCTTACATACAGTCATGCAGTTGGACACACACACACACACACACAAGGACAGAGAGTCCTGGATTCTATGCTAAATATAGCACGGTTCTTAGGTGCAGATTAATATAATGTTGTTGGGAAGATATCTTTGTGAATGCATGGCCAAGGCATCTCTCTCTCTCTCTCTGGTTAAAAGCCTCTGATATTGGACTCATCTGAATATCGAGCGTTTGATCTGGAAATCGATCACATGATGCTGCTGCTTCCTGTTGACTTTGTTTTGTAATGAAGTATTTAAATATTTCAGAGTTACTTTAATGTGTATCCTGCATCTTCTTGAGAACCCAACTCATTTTTGAGGCTGGTATTGCTATTTGAGTGTTAAAATATCTGACAACAATATATTGGTTAATACTTTTGTTCCCAACAAACATTTTTAGCAAGGCTTTCCCAAATTTGGCAATTAAAGAGTTTATTAGACAAGGATGTTTTACAAATGAAGAGATCTGAGTAGCTTTGGTATTTACAGATTGTTGCTAATAGTGAAGTATTAGCTCAGGAAATCACCATAACTTATCATTTGGATGAGAATGTTAAATATTATAATGGCAGGACTTCTGACAGCTGACGTTCTTTTGAAAAAAATAGTTTGTGTTAGTTTCAGGCAGTGACAGTTTTAATGACACGAAATCAAAGAGCGATTGTGTCGCTTTGCATGGCGCCTTTAAAATATGACAAGAGATTTTTATTAAAGGACCATACCAGCCATTTTGCATGTTTGAGCTTAATATGTTCAATTTTCATACATGTTATATTACTGACAATCATTTCCCAAAGGATAAAACCGTATTTCAGCTTTACTGATATTTTACAAAATTTCTTAATCTTTCAAAATCAAATATTCAAGTGATACACCCACCTTAAAAATCCATGTTTCTCCTGCTAATAGTTACACAGCCTTATGAAGTCACGGTCCTTTAAATTTTTCCATAAACGCAGGTCTTCTTTGGGACTATATTCCCTGGTGGAGACATACATTCACTCCACACTTTTTACTGTGCTTAAATACTAAAATCATGTAACTTCTAAAAAAAATCTGAATACACATCTTGTTGGTGATGATGGATTATCTATCCCAAGAACTTTTCAAGTATCAACAAGTTTATTTTAATAGTGTACCAGAATGAAGTCCAATGGTGGTCTGGTAGGTAGGAAAAACATTTTTAATTCACTGTTCCAGTAGTATGCTTTGGGAAATGTTTATCAGTAACGTAACATGTATGAAAATTGAATATATTAGGCTCAAACATGCAAAATGGTCCTTTAANTCAGTAACGTAACATGTATGAAAATTGAATATATTAGGCTCAAACATGCAAAATGGTCCTTTAATTCAGGCTTTACAGAGCCGTAACAGTGCATCACATCAGCTTCTATTCCTTTTTCATGTTTCATGAAGAAACTTTTTGATCAGCTTCTTTTTTTATGAACGTACTGCCAGAGTTTCTGCCAGGATTTAGCTGTCAATGCTTAGGAAGCATAACAAATGACATCTGAGAGCTGTTTGATTTTATATTTTCCCCCACAACTCCAGGCTTTGGGTTTTTTTTTTTTTTTTTTTNTTTTTTTTTTTTTTTTTTGCAGTTGAGGCATAAAGAGATTGTAATACTTCACTGCATGACCCACTTAACATTTAACCCATTTAACAAAAGCTGGGACACGATCCCAAAACTGAACAAGGCCTGATGTAGACTCTTAAACACTCCATCGTTATCAGCACGCTTTTCAATTTTACCTAAACATGTATCGTGTCCTTTTTTCCTTTAATCCTGTACAGCACTCATTCAGCCTCTCTTGTTCTTTGTTGTACATACACACACACTACACTACACACACTGCCGCTACGACATCTTGTTTGCATTAAAGCCAGACTCTTAGTTCCAGGGAGGTTGTGAGAGAGGCTCTGTTTGCGGCCCGTCGATGGGGCCTGGCACTACCATGTGGCACGGGGCAGCCGCCAGCTACAATGAACCCCAGTGAAACAGGAAGGAAGGGCAGCTGAGGGAGAGAAAGGGAGGAATGTCACACACAAACATACACACATCAAAGGAAAGCTGCGGCTTCTCTCACCAGATCTCCACATTTGCGGAATTCCATATTTTCTCTCCTCTCCTTGCTTGCATGAACGCGAGAGCAGAGGAGAGTCGTTGAAATTTCAGAGCTTCAGTCGTCTGCAGTTAAAGTGGAAACAATTTCATAAACGGCATGGTTTTAATTTTTTTTTTTTTTTTTTTTTTNTTTATCATTTAAACAGGAATAGTCAAATGAAGCCATGGACAGCCTGGCTATTTTTTTTTTTAAAGGGTTAAAATCCAAACTTCCTTCATGAATGAGCTTAAAGGTCCATACCGTCCATTTTGCATGTTTGAGCCTAATATATTCAATTTTCATACAAGTAACATTGCTGACAATCATTTTCCAAAGCATACTACTGGAACGGTGAATTAAAAATGTTTTTCCTACCTTCCAGACTGCCATTGGTTTCAGTTCATTCTGGTACGCTATTAAAATCAACTTGTTGATTCTTGGGATAGGTAATCCATCATTACCAACAAGACGTGTATTCAGGTTTTTTTTATTTTTAGAAGTTTTGTAATTTTAGCAGTTAAGCACAATAAAAAGCGTGGAGTGAATGTATGTCTCCACCAGGGAATATAGTCCCAAAAGAAGACCTGCGTTTATGGAAAAAGTTAAAGGACTGACTTCATAAGGCTGTGTAACAATTAGCAGGAGAAACATGGATTTTTAAGGTGGGTGTATCACTTGAATATTTGATTTTGAAAGATTAAGAGATTTTGCAAAATATCAGGAAAGCTGAAATATGGTTTTACCCTTTGGGAAATGATTGGTATATGAAAATTTAATATATTAAGCTCAGACGTGCAAAATGGGTGGTATGGTCCTTTAATGTATAATTGTATAGCGTAATCTGTTTTGTTTGCTAGCTCTTGCTGACGTTCTGTCTGTCGTCTCTGTCTGCAGGTGCTGATGATTATGATGTCGCTATGCGTGTTCCCTGTTGGATTACAGCTTTAATCTCTGCCTGGTGACAGGACGTCGGACATTAAATTTCTCTCACCCCCCCCGAGCATTTCAGAATCTACATGCCCTGTGATACAGTCGGCCATGCAGGAAGCAGCTGAATAACGAGTAGAATTGAGGGGGAAACTCCAGTTTTTCTAAACGCCCCTCCAAAGGACCGCCACGTGTTTGTGTTAGAATGAGAAACTGAGNGGGGCGGGAGTTGCGAGCGTTGGCGACGGAAAAGACGAGCCGTCCTACCTGTTGGGTTGGCGGTACCTGAGGCGGCCCGACCCCGAGGATGACCAGCCTGTTCAGGCGCAGCAGCAGCAATGGAGGCTCCAGAAGCAGCGGGAACGGGGGGGAGGGGCAGCTCAACAACAGCAGACCCAACCGGCAGGTCCGACGCCTGGAGTTCAACCAGGCCATGGAGGACTTCAAGACCATGTTTCCCTCTATGGACTACGAGGTGATCGAATGCGTGCTGCGCTCCAACAATGGCGCTGTGGACGCCACCATCGACCAGCTGCTCCAGATGAGCATCGAGGGACAGGGTTCTGATGACAGCTCCGACTCAGATGACAGCATCCCGCCAGAGGTCAGTGAGAGGGTCCACAGGTACAAACTCCACCAGGGAAAAAAAAAATGCAGACTCGGATGAATGTGCCACGAATAATGACAACATTCATCCCCTCCCTCTTTTATTTCAGCCATTATCTGTTTGACAGAATTCTGAGATGGGGAAAACTCGATGTGAAATACAAATNTTTTATTTCAGCCATTATCTGTTTGACAGAATTCTGAGATGGGGAAAACTCGATGTGAAATACAAATTTGTCATTAAAGGATCATACCGGCCTTTTTGCATGTGTGAGCCGAATATATTCAATTTTCATCCATGTTACGTTACTGACAATCATTTCTCAAAGGATAAAACCGTATTTCAGCTTTCCTGATATTTTGGNCATGTTACGTTACTGACAATCATTTCTCAAAGGATAAAACCGTATTTCAGCTTTCCTGATATTTTGGAAAATCTCTTAATCGTTCAAAATCAAATATTCAAGCGATACACCCACCTTAAAAATCCATCTTTCTCCTGCTAATAGTTATGCAGCCTTATGAAGTCACAGTCATTTAAATTTTTTGATAAATGCAGGTCTTCTTTTGGGACTATATTCCCCAGTGGAGGCATACATTCACTCCATGATTTTTACTGCGCTTAAACGCTAAAATTATGTAACTTCGAAAAAACCTGTATACACGTCTTGTTCACAATGATGGATCCCAAGAATGTTTCAAGTATCAACAAGTTGATTTTAATAGCATACCAGAATGAACTGAAACCAATGGAGGTCTGGAAGGTAGGAAAAACATTTTTAATTCACCATTCCAGTAGTATGCTTTGGGAAATGATTGTCAGTAACATTACGTGTATGAAAATTGAATATATTAGGCTCAAACATGCAAAATGGCCGGTATAGTCCTTTAAGGACAATTTTTCTAAATAATGTAACATTTCACCTACAATTGTACTAGATTTTTACAAATTTACAAGAAAGTCCAAATCCAGTTAATATTCTAATTCTAACCAGAATTACCGAAATTGTAAATATTTTGGAGGAAAATTCAACGAGCGAATGAGGCAGCCTGTATGTTCATTAATATACTGACGATGCTTCAGGTTTAAATATCAAACGAAAATTAAATTTCCTGTATGTCATTCTGTTCTTTTCAGATTCTGGAGCGAACGCTGGAACCAGACAGTTCAGATGAGGAACCTCCTCCAGTCTACTCGCCACCAACGTACGATATGCACATTTATGACAGGAAATACCCAGAAGCCCCACCATCACCCCCACCAAGGTAAGGAGGAGTAGCGGAGGTGTTGGTTGTGACAATATCTGACGCATTTTGTAGGGTTTTTATTATTATACAATGAGAGAGTGACAGTATTTGTAGGTGAAAAAGGAGGTGATGAATCCTCCTACAGACCTCCCGTGACACCATACTGACGGCCATACATGTTTGAGCCCAATATATACTGTACGATCCACATACACATTAGTTACTGACAATCGTTTCCCAAAATATGCTACTTTAGCAGGAAATTTTAGATTGTTTTCCCTACCTTCCAGACTACCATTGGTTTCTGTTCATTCCAGTACGTATTAAAATCAACTTGTAGAGATTTGAAACAAACTTGAGATATGTAATCCATCACAGCAAACATTATGCCTATTAGGTTTTGTGTCAAAGTAACTCTTTTTAACCGATCTAACGCGGAGCTGCACGGAAGACGATGTATTTCTCCGCCAAGAAATATAGTCCCAGGACAAGATGGTTTTTCCCGAGAAATTAAAGCGACTGTGCCTTTTGCAATCATGCATAAGTGTTAGAAGGCGAAACATTGAATTTTAAGGAGGCTGTTTCACCTGACCATTTGATTTTGAAAGACTTCAGGATTTGAGAAAATAACTGGCAAACAAAAATATGGTTTTATGTTTTGGAAATTGATTGTCAGTAATGTAACGTATATATTGGGCTCAAACACGCATGAACACCGGTATGGTCCTTTAAGGTTTAAAGTTTGTGAATGGAGTTACATCCAGTTTAGTTGGAACCCGAGACTCAAGTCTAATGCTGCATTGTTTGTAACTTGCAGCTGGGAAGTAAATTACATTATTTACATCCACCGCACTTTTGAGCTAAACAAAGTGGAAGCCTTCATGAAAACTTGTGTTTTGTTTGATCTGTCAGAGAAAAAGAAGCTGTGGTTTAATATTTATGAGGCTGCTTACCTTTTCAAAACAGCTACTGCATTGCCACTGCTGTATGTTTAACCTGTTGCTGTGTCTGCATGCTGAATAATTAAAAGAAAATGCCTTCTAAACTCATTCATAAATGGAGAAATTACTGTTTACTGTATGAGCCGCCATATTGAATTTACATCGATACTGAACTCAGGGTTGAGGAACCTTTCTCAACTTTCCGAGCAGGAATTCTGAGTTGAGGGGATGTTTGTTTTCTTTGACTTTTGTAAGTCGGAGGTTGAAAATTCAAAGTTCTGAGTGCAGGTTGAATGCAGGATAAAAGCTGGGAAACGTTCAGAATATCTCTAATCATTAGCTTACATCTCTCTGATGTGAGTGCACGGTACTGAGGGATGGACAAATAAAAGCACCTGTACAATGCAATGTAATCGATTAAGTATTGCTTTTATATCATCTAACCTCCTGGACCTAGACGCCAGTTGAGTGAGCAAGGGGAAGCTGCTCTTAATCTCTTCCTAAAAGGCAATCCGTCTCCTCAGAACATGACTAACTGAGCTACGCTCATTAGACACCGGAGACCTTGCGGGGATTTCATTTCATTTTCATGTATACGGAAACAATTTTTCACACTGTTGGAAATAACATTTGGCAATGTAAACATGCACATCATGTGGGACAAAGCTTTTTCAGTTGCAGATGTTGTTATCTATATTCGTCCCTGACAAATAATTTTTTTTTTTTTTCATGCAACCTACACTACAAGGCCAGAAATTTGAGGCCACTCCCAGATTAAAAAAAAAAAAATCATCAATACACTGTTTGTTTCACAATTTAATTGCACAGGAAATGACAAAAATATATAAAATAAATGTAACTAATTAGTTTTTAAGAAGAATTAGTCAACAGTAGCACATTATGTAGCCACTCTGGCTACAGAAATGATTAGTAATGAAGGCATCAGTGTGTATTAGTGCAGCACTCCTGTTGTGTTCCAACTCCCTGATGTGTTTTAACATTCTATTCAACAGCTGCTGTCTGCCTTCTCCCACATCATTTAGGATTAACTTGATACAGTCTGCTCATGCTGCTGCTCTGCATGTAAAACATGTAAAACAGTCATGCTGGGGGGGGGGGGNGGGGTTTGGAGCAGAGAGATCTGGATACTTGGTCCAAGTTAAAGGAATTATGAAGAAAGAATTACCATTCCATCCTTCAAAGACAAGCGATTCCATCCGGTTTACAAATTATTGGTCAAAATTTCATTCTTCAACAGGACAACAACCCAAATTATTCATCAAAATTATGCCAAAATTACGAACATTCAAAAGAGAAGCAAAAGGTTTTAGAATTCTGACTTGGCCAGAGGAGGTTACTTTGACAAAACCAAAGTCTGAGCCTGAAATGACTTCAAAGTGCTTTGGTGTGACTAATTCTTCTTGAAAACTAATTAGTTACATTTATTTTATGTATTTTTGTCATTTCATGTGCAATAAATTAAAACAAACAGTGTATTAATGATTTTTTTTTTTTTTAATCCGGGGGTGGCCTCAAACTTCTGACCTGTAGCGTACATGATCCACTGCATCACAAACCACAGGTTCAGTAATGTGCTCAAAGAATGGGCTGTGTCAGATCTGATGCTTCTTGCTCTTTATCCTCTTCACTATCTGATATTCAGTGACAGCAAGAGAATCTAAGACAGTTTTTGTTTTTTTTTCATAATCAGGTTTTCTTACAGCCTCCACAAATGTTCTTCCTTTAAAGCACTTTCAACATGCCCATCAATACAACAATCTCAAAGCTATCATTTATGAGGAAATACTTTTTAATGCCAGGAATGACCTGAATAATCTTTTTTTAAACATCAAGCAAAATTCAATTATTAATCTGACTCAAGTGGTACTTTTACAGTAGCTACTTCTGTAGCTTCAGACTCATATTTTTTGCACAAATTGCAAAGGATTACAGAACAGTTTTGCTTACCTGTAACAGTTCTTCCTGTTCTGCAACACGAGAACGTTTCCAGACAGAACTTGTATGGAGACGGGTAAGAAATCCTTTATGATGTCTGCCCCAACCAACTGGAATTATTTTCAAAAAAGACCTAAAAATGACAAAATTCTCTTATCCAACTGTGTGATTTAAAATTAATTGTAAGAGGTATTGTGGCCCCATCCATGAGGTCTTGCTCCTGTTTTTCTTAGTTTGTCATTATGGAATTTCCTTCAACTTGACTTTGTCTTTTTTGTGCTTTTAAGTGTTGATTTTATTTTATTGTACATGTAATTTCATTTTGTCAGTGTTCTGTTATATTATTATGTTATTTGTGCAACATGTACAACTTTACACGCTGCGGTCTTGGCCAGGTCTCCCTCGCAAAAGAGATTCTGACTCTCAACTGGACTTCCTGGTTAAATAAAGTTAAATTAAAAAAAAGAACTGACTACGACTACGTTACAAAAACACAATAAAATAAACTAAGACTCATTATTAATCAGCAACAGAGTTTATACATAAGAAAGCGGATCACAGTAATTTTGACTCATTTAACGGTTGACTCTTAAAGTGCATTCAATGATTAGAAGTGTTTTGGGTGAAATTATTAAAAGAGTATTTCTGACCTCACAACATCCTTTTTGCTCTCAATGAAATCCTGAAGGCACTTTTGTTCTGCGAGCCTCCCATCTGTTCTTGTAAGTAGGCACTTAAAAGGATTAAGGAGGATATTTAAATGATTAATAATAGTCTCAAATAGCCACAGATAAGTGGATAACGCACTTAACTCAGTTGCTACTGTGCCCTGTTACTGCTGTCACTCCCACAGGTTTGAAGCCCAGCCACCGCCGGGTCACCAGCAGGTCAGAAGCTACCGGAACTGGAACCCTCCATTACTTGGAAATCTCCCAGATGATTTTCTACGTATTTTACCACAGCAGTTAGATAGTATAAAGGTAAAGAGATGGATGAATTGAAGCGTTTTGTCTCAAAGTCTGACGCAAAAATGATACTGGGTTGTTTTGTGTATCAGCTGAGCTATGGAGGCTTAGTTCTGCAGATGACCTGACCTACATCTGATCTGATACCTACTGAGATCCTCATATGACATCCGGGAGAAAAAAAAACGAATTATGTTATGAATTACTTCCCATGCTTTATTAATATGTGCACACATTTTATTAGTTTCCTCGTTTTAGGTAAATTGTAGCCATGTTGTGCTAATTCATTCCCTTGGTTTAGTTCAGCCAACGCCACGTTTTACCAATTCGTTCATTTATTTTTTTATTGCTGTTACTCAGTCAAGTTCAGTCACACCTATACCCAAAACTAAACCTTGCCTATTGATGACTCCAAAATGTGAAAAATTGTTCATAATGTGCGTACTTATAGTTTGGAATGTGCTGAATCCAACCATACAAGTTTTGTCAGCTACGTATGGAAATGAAAATTTTTAGAGTACATCAAAAATGAGACTGGAGACAATTTATATCTCTTTTCAAAACTGAAATTCTGGATGTCATTTCTGAAAAGCAGCATACTCTTGTAGCCAGTAAGTGTTTGCAATAAATCTGGAATGTGTTTTTCTGGAACATTTTGTCAGTTGTGGCAAACAGAGTGTAATAAACTCACAAAACCACTTCCAACAGCCTCCAGCTGTTCAAAGCGGTTACCCTAAAGTTCAGAACAAAAGCGCAAGGCGATTTCTAGGTGCAGCTGGCTTGACTGCCTGAGCGCAGATTTCACAAGGGGAGGGGAGTAAAAGTAATTAAAAAAATGATTGAATTGGTAAAACGTGGCCAAAATTTAACCAAAACAAGGGAACGAATAATAAAACGTGCACGTTTTAATAAAGCACGGGAACAGATTTATATACATGGCCACAGTATCCATTGTTTTTCTCCAGGTGTCATATGAAAGGCTCTGTAGATACTAGTGTGGAACTCCATTGGGGATTTGGCTGCTTAAATTTAAAAGACATTGGGCAGATTTCATTAAAAAATTCACAGTAACTACACAGCGTCTCGCTAAAAGCGCTGTGAAGCTAAAGCTTTACTTACATTGCATCGTACGATCATCATTGCATCTTTACACACCTGGTTGTAACTGTTTATTACTGATGTCCAAATGTTGACGACATTAATCAGACATTTTGCTCTAATTTTGGTTTTTCGGCACCAACGGCTCCTCTCATCACCTCAACAGAGCTCTCAGAGCAGTTCATCCCAGCCTTCATCATCGTCATCGTCCTCAGTCTCTCTAAGCCAGTGGATGGCCCAGTCCAGTTCTCAGTCTGGAGCCGCGGGGACCGGCGGAGGTCCAGGTGTGGCGGCGGGAGCTTCAGAACAAGACAAGAAGCTGAAGCAGTATTTGGAGGATGAGCGCATCGCCCTGTTCCTGCAGAACGAGGAGTTCATGAGGGAGCTGCAGCGCAACCGCGAGTTCCTCATCGCCTTAGAGAGAGGTACGAGTGTTTCTGCATACGCTACTCATCACGTCCAGAGAAAGTTCACTCATGAAACGCGAGCATAAGATCAGCATCCCAAAACCATACTGTTAAGGTGGCATAGGGTGCATAGGGTGTTTCTGGGAAATAATAATTTGAGGATGTAAACTGTGTTAGTTAGTATAGAGTTACTGAGAAGTCTGACATTAAGACTCTGTTATTCCCGTATTTTGCCTTGATGCTGAATTCCTATGCTTGTCTCCATCTGTCATGGTCTTACATCCTTCAGCTTTTGATCAAGGCACTTGCTTCCATACTTTAAAGGACCACACCGGTGGTTTTGCATGTTTGAGCCCAATATATACAACCCGCATACACGTTACATTACCGGCAACCATTTCCCAAATCATACTGGAGCAGTAAATATTAGAATTGTTTTTCCTACTTGCTAGACTGCCATTGGTTTCAGTACACTAAAACAATCAACTTATAGAGACTTGAAACATGCTTGAGATGAGTAATCCATCACAGTGAACACGACGTCTATTAATTTTTTTTGTCAAACTTACTGAATTTAACTGGTCCGTGGGGAGATGCACGGACGATAATGTATGTCTCCATTCTCCAGGGAATGTAGTCCCAGGAGAAGAAGGCTTTTTACAGAGAATTTGAGAAACGACCCTCTCTCTTCTACATTCGTGTTAGCAGGTGAAACATTGAATTTTAAGGTGGGTGAATCATCTGAGCATTTGATTTGTAAAGATTAGGAGATTTGGAAAAGTAGCAGGAAAACTAAAATACGGTTTTGGAAAATGGTTGTCTGTAACGTAACATGTATGCGGGTAGTATTTATTGGGCTCAAACATGCAAAAATTCCTGGTATGACCCTTTAAAAACAAACTCTCAGCTACATGTGGTAGTTTATGAATTGGTGTTCTGACAACAGAGTTCCAGTTATTCCTGAGCCAGGTGTTAAGGTGTTTACTGGGGATGAGCCGAGTACTTAGATGAAACGAGTATCCGTTACGGATAACGCACTTTTTATAAGCACAAGTATCATCCAAGGAAAGTATGTGTCAATATCCATACTTGTTAAAGAAAAATAATCTGATTTGGTAGTGTTTACTAGTGCTATGTCCACATGGTTGCGTGCACGTGGATGTCCAGGCAGCCAATCACTGAAGCTCCTCTCTACACAGAGCTGCTGCTGCTTCTCCACACGACTCACAGCCACTCTGTCCACACTAGCATAGTAGCTATTATCTAACTACCTAACTTATCTAACTATTAACCTATACTGTAGCTTGCAATTGTCAGATTCAGTTCAACATTATTCTCAGTCCACAGCTAAACAAACACACATTCATTTACTGTGGACATTCACACATAAGNTCAACATTATTCTCAGTCCACAGCTAAACAAACACACATTCATTTACTGTGGACATTCACACATAAGCATACTGACACAAATGGATATTTTTTCTAGCTTCTACTAGCAGCCAGTTAGCTAGTGATTCTTATACATCCACTGTACTAATGCAATATCACTTTGTGCACATTCAGACGTCATCTCTCACCTGAAATCACAATCTCTCACTCACTCTCACACCACATAACATTGTGTTTTGTAAATAGAAACTACCATCCCCCTGCCCCCCCAAAAATAAAAACATTAAAGCCCCATGATCACACACACAATCACACTGTTCAGTGTTTATATTAAATTTTTACAAAGTTAAAAAAAAAAAAAAGTCAATAAAAAAGACAGTTATGTTGAGAAAACTCGAGTTTTTACATTTATTTTACTTCATACTAAATACTGCATGTGTTGTGTTCATTGATTGAAGTTCAGGTTCATTAAAACTTGTGTGAATAGCTCTCTGACTGTGATCAGAAACATTGATCTGAAGATAAATTCTGAGGCTGTTCTGTAAATAGTTTTATAACAAACAATAAATATAGCAACTTCTTCTGACCAACCCCATATCCATGTCAGGCTTAAAATACCAACCTCTGGTTTAAGTCCCACCCACTTCCAGGTTAAGCACCGCCCATCCTCGTACGGATACAGATACAGGTAATTTAGTTGGCTGAACAGACAGATACAGATAATGGTGTACTCGCTCATCCCTAGTGTTTACAGAAGGGGATTATGTCCATGTGAGAAAAACAAAACAAAACAAAACAAAAAAAAACAGAATTACATGATTACATAACTGGGAATATGACCTTTTAGCACTGAAATGCAAAGCTTTTGCTGTGGCTAGCCAAGACAAGATTGTTGAAAAGCCATTCAGAATACTTGCCTTGGCTGTGCTAGTCAAACGAGCACGTCTTCAAATTGTTTTCATCAAACGCTGGTCCGAGTGTATGGAACACCAAATGCGCCAAAATTAAATAAATAAAAACGACATTATGAAATAAATAACTCTATGCAAAAATCATTTTTATCGTGAAATCTTACTTCATAATAACACTTTTTTTCATAATGCCCCATTTTTAAGTCTCTTTCATTTCACAACACCATTTTTATTTCATAATGACANTTTTTTCATAATGCCCCATTTTTAAGTCTCTTTCATTTCACAACACCATTTTTATTTCATAATGACACTTTTATTTCATAATGCCCCATTTTTCAAAAGTGTCTCTTTTCATATCACTGTATTTCATAATGACACATTTCATGACGAGACATCACGAGATTTGAGGGCCAGTGGGCGTGGCCTTACGCTGATCCTTTGTTCCTGGTTCAGCCGAGGCAGGCAAGTTAAAACTTTATCCTACAACTATTAAACTGTCGCCAAATTAAGTTCTGAGTTTTTTTTCATGCGAGATAGCAGCTACTTACAATTGGAACATATGGCCGACTGATTAAAATAATGCTGTCTTAAAAATTGGTTAGGTTTCTTTCTCTCTCTCTCTCACAAATCAGGTGTTAAATTCTAATATGTGTTCATTTATTTGAAACAACAGAAACTTTCTATCTAAAGTTAAATTATTATTTTGCCTGGTTAGTCTGTAGTGTTAATTACAGTTAACTGTTATCACCATGGTAACGGGATGACCAGTCAGCGGACAAGCTCTGCAGCCTGCTGCTCACTGCTGGGAATCTTTAGCGGAGCTTCCCATCTTCGAAAACGTCGAAACCAATTTTTAATTCAGCATTATCTTAATCAGTCGACCGTATATTTGAATTCTAAGCAGCTAGTTTCTCGCATGAAAAAAACCTCAAAAACTGAATTTGGTGACAATTTAATCGTTGTAGTAGAACTTTTGACTTGAATTTGTCTGCCTTCACTGACTACTGTCTGGAACCCGGAACAACNGTTGTAGTAGAACTTTTGACTTGAATTTGTCTGCCTTCACTGACTACTGTCTGGAACCCGGAACAACTGCGCTGCGTAAGGCCACGCCCACTGGCCTCAAATCTCGTGATGAAATCTCGTCATGAAATAAGACATTATGAAATATGGTGATATGAAATAAAAGAGACAGTTTTGAAAAACAGGGCATTATGAAATAAAAGTGTCATTATGAAATAAAATTTCATGATAAAAATTATTTTTGCATAGATTTATATGTTTCATAATGTTGTTTTTTAATTATTTAATTTTGGCGCATTTGGCATTCCATACGAGTGGACCAGTGGAAATGCTGAAATATTAAGTTTGGTTCCATTCTGTCAAAGCTCATCATCACATCTCGGTTCCTCACATCAATGGTCATAACATCTGCTCTCTGTTTTTAGATCGCTTGAAGTATGAGTCAAAGAAATCAAAGTCCAATCATTCATCTAGCATGGAGAATTCCACAGGTAGATATCACTCATCAAGCTTCTTCTGCCAAGCTATTTGCTGTTGTGTCTGTGCACACTGAACCCTACTGAATACTGGTCTGTGTGTCTGTGCATTCACTGTGATATTTGTTGGTCACGTCAAGGATTTGTGACGCATTGTGCTACAAATATGTGTAAAGCTAGATTCGATGTGACGGATTTGTGCATCAGTACGTGCAGTGCAGTGGTGTTGTGTGTGTCTGCAGGAGAACATTATGCTTCAGCTTCAGTGGACGCCATCTCAGACGACGCCCTGTTCAGAGACAAACTCAAACACATGGGCAAATGTACGTCTCCCGAGTTCAAATACTACCACCATTGTACATGCAACTGTATCGGGTTGTGAAATTGTATCTGTCGATGCGATTGGTGACCGCGATTGTTTTTGTGCCTTCAGCAACGAGGAAGAAGCTGTTTGAAATTGCCAGGACATTCTCAGAGAAGACGAAGAGGAAAAAGTCAAAAAGGAGGACGCTTTTGAAGCACCATTCGTATCCTTGGTTTGATGTTGCTCACAGAGTAGCATTGCTTTTTTGCTGTAGCATCAAGATATACCAAGTTGCTTCCTGTGCCAAATCTCACGGTTTAACGACCACATTTATATGCCATTTAAACTGTGGAAACACTTACACAGAATTATCTGATTTTTCTTGAGTTATAGTTAATGTGCCTTAGTTTTTGTAGCATTGCAAGCCTATAAAGTCTTGTTAATTGATCACACTAGCACTAGAAATGTCTGCCCTAGTCACTGTCATCATTTGATCCAGCAATAATGCCATATTGCTTCACATTATTTGAAGAAGATGAGCTGCCTTCAGACACCTAAACGGCAGAATGGAGCACATATTGAGCACATATGACATGCTAACAACATGATAATCAGAAGACATGTTAGATAAGCTTGATATGTTATGACCCTTTCAGCTGTTTGATTTGCTATGGATAAAAAGTGTAAAAAAAAAAAAAAAAAAAANTCTGTCTGCATATATAGTTGTGGTATATGCCAAGATTGGCATAACCATTTTTTATATATATGCAATGTGTAGTTTATTTTTCATTATACAACAGTTAGTTCTGACCAAGCATTTTGATTGGACAAGAGGCATTCCAGGAGTGCTGATATAGAGTATAACAGCACTGGGACTTGTAACTATATGTATCACTCCGCTGTACAGGCATTTTAATAACAGTTAATTAGCCGATATTAACTGGAGACCATCCATGGAGAACAGGAAACAACGGAGCAACTCCTGTCTGATTAAACTGTGAACTCATCGGAATCAGACATCAGAACCCTGCAGACTGAACCCGACCTGAAGCCATACTTAATGAAATTTTTGGCCCCAGCCCGACCCGATGCTGTCAGTCTTTTTTTTTTTTTTTTTTTTTTTTTTTTTTTTTTTTTTTTTTTTTTTTTTTTTTTTTNTGCAGGCTCGATCAGACATGCCATCAAAGTGAAAATGTTTATGTGTTGCTTAGAAATAGTCCAGTCCTAGTTCAGTTGCGGAACTATTTGTGTTGGCGGAACCAGATAAATGATTAAATAAATAAACAAATCATAATCAGCTGTCACTTATTACTGTTAACTAATAAATGGCGTTTGTAGAACTGTTGTATAAAAGCAGTATCACACTTGAGGTCGTGCTGTTATACTGTATATCAGCACGGCTTTGATTATCTTCGGCACAAAGCCACAGGCTGAGTGCCTACAACCGAATCAAAGCCGTGCTGATATACAGTATAACAGAACTCCCTCTCGTGTGATATTGCTTAATTAACCATGTGCATCTAACCCTCTGTGGTTCTAAATTGATCAACAGATCACTTCGCAGTTCAGATCACGTCTGCTGCAGGGGACTCCGAATCTGACCCAGACTGCTTCCTCCAGATGGTCTCAGTCTGATTGTTTCAGTACAGATCCGAGTGTGATTGTTGTGTTCGTACCAAATGAATGCCCAAATGAACTAAACATAGGGAGAAATGCTCCATAGCCCAAAACAAATGCTCCAAACAAACGAGTTATGAAAACTCAGTAGACATTCAAAATGATCAGAACAATGAAACATAGACCGTTTGGTGCTAAATGATGTTTCTATGACTTAGAGTTTCAGTGAAGAAAATACTTCTGCCTCCATACTGGTAATTTTCCCCTTCATCATGACACTTGTCTGGTCTTTACAGTGAGAGTTTTAATGTTCTTAACTAAGTGTTTTCCAGATTGGGCACAGCCAACTCCACAGCCAACCTCCTTGATGATGTAGAAGGAAACCCCTGTGGTAAGACATTACCTCGAAAATTTGATGCTTTGTGGCTTTGTTTATAAGTAATTTATGAATGGGCTGTCAATAGATTAATATACTAGTATAATTCTGCATTAAGCATGAGATTTTCTTATATGATACTCACTGATCCAAATGATCAATAATTCAAAGGATCCAAAAAGTCTTAATGTAGGAGGGATTTCTTCATAAATGGTCAAAGCAACTTCATATCATATTTACCATGTCTTTATATATTGACAAAATACACCTCAGAAAAAGGGGTTTTTTCAGCAGTGCAAATGAAAAAAAAAAAAAAANAGAAAAAAAAAAAAAAACACAGAAATGTCTTGTTGCATTCACAAAAAAGAAAGAAAACATCAGGCCATATAACCTGCTATTATGGTGAGCCAAAGCTTCATAAAACTCTTTGCATAATAGTTATTGTAATGAAGCAATTGTCCTCAGTTACACCCTGCAGTGGTGTGTGTTTATCTTTTACCTCTTTCGTAATTATTTTCACAATTACCTGCTACTGCGAATATTTGCAATAAATCCAAATAAATGTGACTTTATTATTTACAGGTATAACTCTGTGTATCCATATGTTTATCTATCTTTGTCCAGAAGAAGACGGTCAACCAAGAAGAGCAGTAACTCAGGAAGAGAATGAACTGCGCAACGAGCCGATATCATGGTGAGACATTTCTCACTCGTTCTGAGCTTCGCCTGGAATGAGCCTGTCAGATTGATGCCTTTTTGCTCTCTCTCTCTCTCTCTCTCTCTCTCTCTCTCTCTCTCTCTCTCTGACTGGTGATTTGTTTGAGTGGTGATGATGAGATACTGATCGGCTTGTGGCATCCATGGCTCCATGAAATCCTCAAAAGACTCGATTAAACATAATAAGTAGGAGAGCATGCCGATGATTTCTTGATAATTTATTCCCATGAACATTTTGGGCAGCCACCCTTCTTCAGTGTGCAGAGTAACCAGGGCCTCTGACAGAAAGGGGTAACCGGGCCAGATGTCCTGGGTCCTGGACCAAGGGTGGGCCCAAGAGAGCTCTTTTGCTGTCAAATAATTCACTGGGATATTTTGCCAAATATGGTCATTTGTGAAAATTGTATTTAGCATATGGGAGTCAGATAAAACCTGTAAGTTGCATTTCCATATTTTTCATGACAGAGAGCAATCTAAAATAATTTAATGTTCCCTGTTAAGAGGAAAATGGTTTGGTTCGCCGCGCACAGCAAAGTCAAACGTTTGCCCCCTTCTACGGGTAGCCTCTTGCTACCTGTAAACTCTCAACATGAGGTGCTCAGAAAAGAAAAGGGAAGAAGAGAAATTAGAGCAGAGGTGCTGGGACTTCATGGCAGTTATTTGAAAAAAGGCACTGGAGAGGAAGATGCAGCTTCAACACATAAGCCTACATCCACGCTCATAACGGGTGGGAGGTAAAATATGGAATAAATATAATAATAATAATAAAATAATAATGAAATATAATAATAAAGTAATAATATATAATAATAATAACGCCCTGTGACCGCTGGGATAGGCTCCAGCCCCCCAGTGACCCTCAACAGGACAAATGGGTTTAGAAAATGGATGGATGGATGGATGGATAATAATAATATACGTAATAATAATATTGTATAATAATAATAATAATAAGAAGAAGCTTTATATAGCACTTAAAAAAAACGAGTTTACAAAGTGCTTCACACTCATAAAAACAAAACTACACAGTGTATTTACACAACAGACTAATATCAGTATGATCAAGAAATAAACGAAGATAAAAGACATTAAATAAAAATACATATTAAGAAAAATGATAAAAGTGCCATACAAAAGACTCTTTAGTTAAAAGCCATCCTATAAAAATAAGTTTTTTATGTGATCTTACCATCATTTAGAAAGTAAAAGGGTCCTGAAAAAATCCCATGATTAGGTTTTGTCACCGTTAATCCATTTTAGAGAAAAAAAATCCCTGTAGACCAGCATCTGTCTCCTTCCTTATGAGCTCAAGTAGTACCAGGTCCTTTTTCTTTTCTTTTTTTTTTTTTTTTTNTTTTTTTTTTTTTACCTCAACTGCAGAGAGAACCAGGCTTTTATTCCAGCCAGGTCATTATTTCTAAGGTTAAAATATATGTAACCTCC
The DNA here is from genome assembly GCA_014773175.1 of Lucifuga dentata. Lineage (NCBI taxonomy): Eukaryota > Metazoa > Chordata > Actinopteri > Ophidiiformes > Bythitidae > Lucifuga > Lucifuga dentata. The sequence goes on from VXCM01004018.1 coordinate 25,300, forward strand.
ATGCTTCTCACCAAAGTTTCCCTCTGCTGTGTTATAGTTAATTAGTTTCTTTAGTTTTCCTTCCGGTCGACTGAAAACACGCTCGTTGTGGTTGCCTAGCAACCAGTAGTATACAGCCTGGCAGAGGCCATTGTCAACTAGATCTAAGTGGTTTTTGCTTTTTCTTTGCACTTTTAAAGCCAAATAGCCATGTTAAAGTTTTGTTGGAATCTTGTATTGTTATCTATTTTGGATTGGGGTGGGGGCTTGGATATTGATCTGGGCCAGGCAAGATACACAGTGTGCCTGAGAGTAACATTAACAATAATCACCAACACCAATCACGTGTGCCAGAGGTGAGCCTTTTCTGACATCAGCAAGACTCAACTATGTCATCTTAAAATTGTGATTACAAAGTGAATTACAATTTATAAGAAACAAGACAAAGAAAAATCTTCATGTCTTGTTGTAGTTTTGTTGATTTTAAGTTAATCATTGAATGCTGATCGTTAGTAACATGACATGCTGCTGTGTTTTGATACAAGGGAAATATTCTATGTTCCATCAGGTCATGTGAAATAACAAACCTGTCACACATCACGTTGGTGATTTTACTGCCCTTCTCATTTGAGGTGTGTGTGCAGCAATCTTTCTGCCTATAAATGTAACAAAACACTACAGAGCTAAGCAGCAATCATGATGCACTTCCAGCAAACCAATATGGTGAATATAATGTATTTACAGCCAGATGTGTGTGGTAATTTAGGTTTAGTGCTAAAGCAATGAACTGCGGATACATCAGGACAACAGCAAAGCCGTAAAATTTAATTACTCAGCATTATGACTCATGAATCATTGATAAGCAGATCTGTGTCAGCTCTGTGTAACAAATGGTTCCTCCAACAACGTCCAAAATAGAGCAAGCATGTCTGAGTAAATGGTTAACATGATAACCTCAGATAGAATGAGGCTGATGGTGGTGGAGTCAGATTGATAAATCACAGCTACACGTTGCAGCATTCGTTTATCGGCCAGAATATGCAGGGTCAGAGATAGTTTGAAGCTTTACCACCAGAGGGCACAAGTGAGAGATGAGAGGGAGAGAGGGAGGTTATTCTATTAACATAGTGAGTTTATTTTCACAATCATTCATCTTGTGACTCTTATTCTTTGTGTTTGAGTTGCTACTATGAGTATGTGTGGTATACTATGTAGATATTTCCAAATTTGCAGTCTCCAGACACAATTAGGGTTGGTGTTTTGGTGGGGGTGGGAGAGAGAGAGAGAGAGAGAGATCTGTTACACATTATCTATTAGCACATTAGTTATTGTGTTGCTCCATACACTGACAAGTGTACAAAAGGTTATGAAAACAGTCTATAATGTAGTGTACACTGGATAGATATGACTGCAAGATGATAACAGCAACGTTATGCAATATACTGTATATACATACATACCTACACTACAGACCAGAAGTTTGAGGCCACCCCCAGATTTGAAAAAAAAAAAAAAAAATNAAAAAAAAAAAAAAAAATCATCAAAACACTGTTTCTTTTACAATTTATTGCACAGGAAATGACAAAAATATATAAAATAAATGTAACTTATTAGTTTTCTAAAGAATTTGTCAACAACAGCACCTTTTGTAGCCACTCTGGCTACAGAAATGATTAGTAATGAAGGCATCAGTGTGTATTAGTGCAGCACTCCTNTGTAGCCACTCTGGCTACAGAAATGATTAGTAATGAAGGCATCAGTGTGTATTAGTGCAGCACTCCTGTTCCAACTGCTTGGAATTGGCCAGAGGAGGTTACTTTGACAAAACCAAAGTCTGAGCCTGAAATGACTTCAGAGTGTTTGATGATGACAAATTCTTCTTGAAAACTAATTAGTTACATTTATTTTATGTATTTTTGTCATTTCCTGTGCAATAAATTATAAAAGAAACAGTGTATTGATGATTATTTTTTAAATCTGGGTGTGGCCCCAAGCTCTCAGACTTCTGGCTTGTAGTGTGTATGTGTATATATATATGTGTGTGTGTGTGTGTGTGTGTGTGTGTGTGTCTACATACAGGGTGTCCCAAAAAACTGTATACGCACTTTGGACTGTGACTGCGTTATCAGCAGTGCCTGGATCAGAACAGTCATCAGTTCAAACACCTGTGATAACTCAAAAGATTCTACAATTATCTTTTTTAACTTGGATAATAAAACCTACATTGTATTTATAATCATTCAGAGGGTGTATACATTTTTTTTGGGACACCCTGTATATGTGTGTGTGTGTGTATATGTGTATATATATATATGTACACACACACACACACACACACACACACACACACAGACACTCAGAGTAGCAGTCCAACATTGTGACCGATGAATCATTATTAAATGTAGATTTGTGAGAGTATCATCAAATCCCCAAAACAAAACCAGCCTCAGTGCAGCTTATGAAAGGTTATCCTGTTGTGTAGAAAAGTTGCTGCTGTTCATCTCCATTTACATTTGAACATAAAAACCAGCTCTCGGTGTAATGCAGTCTGATACAACACCAACACTGACTACAGCCACAGAATCTCCGAATCTGTGTCAGCATAAAGAGGACATTATGCTGCTTAGTTGTTGCAGGGCTGCTGCATTGGATTGCATCAGATTGTGTCTGGTAAACTGGTAACTTAGTGTCTATAGATACACAATTGAGAAAGTCAAAATAAATACAAATATGACACAAATATAGATCGCCTACTTGGGATAAAGACTATTTTCAAAGGTTATGTGATATTTCTTTACTTATTTAGGAATTCACATTTCAGTGTTTCCCCTCTGGCCACTAGGGAGAGGCAGTGTCACCCTCCTGCGCAATGCAACCAGACCTTTAGACATCCTTTAGCGACGTGTCCCCACACACACCCTCTCTCTCTGTGTGTGTGTGTGTGTGTGTGTGTGTGTGTATACATACTCAGTGCTCAAAGCTGACCTGGCTTTAACATCTGTTTTTCTGTTAGCTGAAATTATTAGACATTATACTTTTCTTGGAAGCATAAATTAACCTTTCAGATATAAAGACACCCTTGAAACAGAAGCATATAAGTCATAGATGGTAATGTTATTCATTGTTTAATGTTTGATCCATCCATTCTGTGAAAACCTGATCATTCGGGAACATTATGAAATGGAACAAATTACATTCACATTAAGGCTCCAAAAACCCAAATTTATAAAGGAGTCCTGTAATGACCTTCTCATGTAGTGAAATGTCCCATATTTCCCATCATATCCTCCTATAGTGACAGATATATTGGAACAGAACACATCCCTCTTAATAGGTTCACACACAAAGTATTGTTCTGTATTGTACCCTGTTTTTCCTGTCACGTCTCTTTTTTTTCCATTTCTTTGTTTCCATTCCTCACCAATATTACTGGGCTATTATTCTTATTGAAACATGCCAGTTAATGACATAGTTTCCTTATTTTTTTTCTTATACATATGAAATACAACATGTAAAGTTACAATTTAAAGGACCATACCACCCATTTTGCATGTTTGAGCCTAATATATTCAATTTTCATAAATGTAACATTACTGACAATCATTTCCCAAAGCATACTACTGGAACGGTGAATTAAAAATGTTTTTCCTACCTTCCAGACCTCCATTGGTTTCAGTTCATTCTGGTACACTATTAAAATCAACTTGTTGATACTTGAAATGTTCTTGGGATAGGTAATCCATCATCACCAACAAGATGTGTATTCAGGTTTTTTCGAAGTTTCATAATTTTATCGTTTAAGCGCAATAAAAAGTATGGAGTGAATGTATGCCTCCACTGGGGAATATAGTCCCAAAAGAAGCATTTATGCATAAATGCTTCTGCATTTACATTTTTCCATAAATTTCTGCATTTATGGAAAAATGTAAAGGACTGTGACTTCATAAGGCTGTGTAACAATTAGCAGGAGAAACATGGATTTTTAAGGTGGATGTATCACTTGAATATTTGATTTTGAAAGATTAAGAGATTTTGCAAAACATCAGGAAAGCTGAAATATGGATTTATCCTTTGGGAAATGGTTGTCAGTAGCGTAACATGTATGAAAATTTAATATATTAGGCTCAAACATGCAAAATGGCTGGCATGGTCCTTTAAACAAAGGCAGCTGGATATTATTTTTTAAAATAAACCACTATACTCTATCAGATGCTATGGTTGACATAAAAAAAATACAGTTAAAAAAAAAATCCTGATCATTCAGATTCTCTTCTACCTTTCAGATCCTCCCGCGCTGCACCATATCAGGGTTACCATGGTGACGGCAGCATGACCCATGGGTGGCGACCTTGTGGCTCTCCCCGTCCCCAACTTCTCACCCCACCCTGTAACAAACCAGCCAATCCGAGGCTCAGCAATGAGTTGAGGGCGCCTCCTCCCCAGAGAGAGGAAGCGGACTGTTCCTAGGCTCTGGGCTAACTGTCTATAACTGCATTATCTTGTATTATAACACCTTGAAACAATTATAATTTCAAATGTAAAGGAAAGATGCATTAGTCTTTACCAGTATTTGTTACTTGCTTCCTTTAAATTCTCTCCCTGAGAGGTGAACTAGCCGTAGTGATGATTTTTGCCATATGAACCTTTGATTATTTTCTATCCTATGTATGTTTATGATTACAGTCCCTCAGGCTGGACATTTAAAATCCAAAGTGTGCACATGCCCCTTTATATACACATATATCCACACTTAACCATGTAAAGAGCTTTTGTATCATGTTTTCTTAAACAGATTGTAATACGTTACCGTTTCTGAGCATCAGGAGTTATGTAATTGAAATTCTTAGGTGTCAAAAATATCATAGCGGCTGAAGTTACAGCTGCTCACGTGTCAACACCATCTCCATGACCAGAGCACGTTTGGAATATATATATATGGGCTCTGCAGCATTTCTTCCTATCGTTATGGTTCCCTTGGCCTGTGAAAGCAATGCCATTCAAGTCTTTGTTCGCACCAAATAATCCTTTAGTCAAGCACATGGTCGGTTTACATTGATGCCTTTGTGTCCTGATGATAAACTCCAATATCCTTTTAAAGTATCCTTGGAGCCTGAAGTAAGCCTTGGAAAATTAAAGCCAAACAGCAAGTAAACACTTGTCCAACTTCTGCATTCAGAAGGTATGAAAAGGAGCCTGGAAAACTTTCAAGTAGGAAAGCCAGTTTTCCCAGTATGCACGGTAGCAGATTTATACAGCTAGCTGCAGGCTTCAAGTGCATTTTAATTTCATTCCTATGCAGCCATAACAAGTTAGAACAAAAACAAAGCAATGTGGTCATCTTTTGTATGGATTGCATAATGCAACGTTCAGTTTATTTTCATACCAGAGGGAAGTGAAGGAAAACCAGTGGCTGCCTGTCTTTTACGCAGAGGACGGTAAAGGGTAAAACACTCATTGTTTTGCTGATAAAGATCAGAAATGTCAAGGAAAGGTTCTTTGAAAACAAAAGCGGTATTGGAAATTCCGGGCACTTAAAGGGCCATACCACCCATTTTGCATGTTTGAGCCTAATCAATTCTCATACACATTACATCACTGACAATCATTTCCCAAAGCATACTACTGGAACGGTGAGTTAAAAATGTTTTTCCTACCTTCCAGACCTCCATTGGTTTCAGTTCATTCTGATACGCTATTAAAATCAACTTGTTAATACTTGAAACGTTCTTGGGATAGGTAATCCATCATCGTGAAGCATTTTCAGATCACTCTGCGCTTTTTATTGCACTTAAATGCTAAAATTATGTAACTTTGAAAAAAACCTGAATACACGTCTTGTTGGTGATGATGGATTACCTATACCAAGAATGTTTCAAGTATCAACAAGTTGATTTTAATAGCAGAATGAACTGAAACCAATGGAGGTCTGGAAGGTAGGAAAAACATTTTAAATTCACTATTCCAGTAGTATGCTTTGGGAAATGATTGTCAGTAATGTTACATGTACGAAAATTGAATATATTAGGGCTCAAACATGCAAAATGGCTGGTATGGTCCTTTAAGAGCGAAACTTAAACTGCTAGTTGCTAGACATCAAGGCTACTTGTACTTCTACCTGTATTTAAGGTTATTTCCTGCACATATTTGGATCATCATCTTAGTTCTGTCACGTCAGAGAGCCCATCGCTGCAGTTATTTTTTTCTTCTACCCACAGTGTAGCAGCATTGTTTTCACTCAGCCTAATGAGCCAAACTAAGAGCCAATGCTGCCCAGTTTGAATATGCTGCTCCAAACATGCTCGGCATGAGCGCCCATAAAGGCAAGCTTCACTCACTGTTCCACTAATGCCAAGTTTTTGCTAATATTCTGCCAGATTTCCACAACTCTTGGGAAAAAAATAAATAAATAAACGAGATCTTTACCAGATGAGATAGAAAATAAGGATTATCGCTCAATCTACACTGCCATATCTCTGATTCTCCCTGTATTCTTTCAGCAAATCATTTCTGTGGTAGAAAGAATGCACAGAAGTGATCAATTTGTCTGTTAAGGGAGATTGTTCTTAGTAGTCGACTGGGTAAGAAATGTGTTTAAATACGATTGGATGATCACCCTTTTGAGAGTCATTCTGACTGGATGCTGGCATATGACTGAAGATGGCTCGGTGATTGTAAAAAGATCCAAAGGGTTTTCCTCTACATTTTAGTGTTTGTGGGGAAACTACCTGGTCCTCTTGTTGTTGTACTGTAGATATGAACGTAGCATGGATTAAAGCAGTAGTTACATTTTGATCTAGCCTGTCTGACCAGAAAGTGTTAGTAGAGGAATGGATGGAAAAGGATGATGTTGAAGAAGAAAGTTCCAAGAAAACTGCCTGATTTTTTTTTTTTTTTTTTTTTNTTTTTTTTTTTTTTTTTTTGTGTACCTTATGACAGATTAGATGAATTAACATTACGTAAGTGAATGTGACTTCTCTGCTTCCTTTGTGCGTATTTTTTCATTTTAAATCCCCCTACCTCCATTGAAGCTTTTTAATGTTAATCTAAATAAAGTGAAATTAGTATCTGCCCCCATTAAAATAACAAGCTGCTATTTCCTGAAATAGAAACGAGCACATTTTATACTTTACATAACTGCTAACTATTCCTCAAAGTACGCTGCTGTAGTGTTTTAGATTTCTCGTCATGTTTCCTGAAGTTCAAAGCAGTCAGGTCACTACACACAAATGCAGATCAACTTGAAACTTGCTTTAGATATGCAGCCTACCATACTGAACACTGTGCCCTTTTCTCTGCTGTCAGTTACACAACAGTTGGTTTTAATGCAGCTGAACGTGTGGAATGATGTGAAAAATTCACCGTCAAAACAGACGCGATGTTAAAGTTGATCTACATGAAGCAAGTTTCAAGTCTCTGCAAGTTTCTTGTCAAATGAAAGGAAACCGACGACTGGCTTGCGAGGAAGGAAAGTCACATTTATAAATCTGGAGCACTATAGTTGTGAAAACAGGCAGCAATAATGTGAAGTATATGTGAGTTGTAGTAAATAGGCTAAAAGTGTGTGTATGATCTTTGAATACAAGGAGCCATGGAGATGGTTGTGAAAGGTCAGCAGGTTCACACAGTGATTGAAGCTGCCATTATCAGAATTAGGTCTCATGTCGACTGTGTGGCTTTATCATGTCTCATTCACATTATTTCCTCATGATCCCTTTAAATCCAAGTTGCGTCATCGTGATTGAAAATTCTGCAAGTTAATGTGCATGCAATCATGAAATCGGTCATCCATTTTGATTAATTGAATGACTGTTTGAGCAGTAAAAGTGCTTTGTTCTGTAGAAAGGACTTAGGAGCCAGTCGCGTGAGTCACAGGAAGCCTAACCGGTTGTTTTGTTTCTTCAATGACATTTCACCCACTTCTTAGTGACTGGGTCAGTTTCTGAGTGGGTCGCCTGGTTCTTGCATATCCTCGATCCACCAAAGACCCTGAAATCAAACATTCAGGGTTTTTGATTGTTATCTTTCGAACAGCGTCTTTCCTGAATTGTTCAGAACATCATTCGTCTGTCTTGGTTTTGATCTGGTTCTCGATATGTTCTCTCAGGGAAGCCCACCTGATCCACTCTCCTTCCTTTACAATTTCTCCGTAACATGATACAAGCACAATGACACGTAGATATACCATGCAGCATAAACATTCACTTCCTAAGGAGTGCTGACACTTGTAATACAATTTCCTGTCTTTATAACGCTATTTAAAAGAACAGTGTGACATTTCGGGAGATATGCTTGTTTGTCGTGTTACTCAGCGTCAGACGAGAAGATCAATTTTGGGTTTGTCTCGTATACAGTACAGAGATGAGTCTTATACTGTGGTTCTCAAACTGTGATACAAGTACCACTCTCTGGTCATATATCAGATGATTGAGATTTTTTTTTTTTAAATATTTAAGAGATTGCTTAAAGCAGCCCTACTCTATTTCAATACAGCACACAAGCAGGCAGGAGATTTTTCTGGAATTTTTTGAGAGGTGGTACTTGGATCAAAAAGTTTGGGAACCACTGGTCTAGGATGTGTTTAGCCTAGCTTAGCACAAAGACTGGAGGCTGGGGAAACTCCTAGCCTAGCTAGTCTAAATCAACTCCTGATTGCCAGATCTTAATACTTCACCCAACAGACTCTGAATGCTAAATAGCAGCAGATAACATGTAGATCAGCTTTGGTGTTGCTAACGTGCAAACAAACATACCTCCCAAAATGCCGAACTGTCCCTTTAAAGACAAAGCAGCAAATGACACCATTTCTCTTTCTCTTTGATATTTGCACTTTCATAGTCACTAAATTAAACACTGTCTTCCAAGGAATACTTAGCTATACTTCATTCTGTAGCAGTAAAATTGTTATTGACATTTCATACACCATTACAAGGAAAATATGTCCTCAAAACACTGAATAAACAGCAGAACAGCTGATACTAAAACAGATATTGGTGAGGTATCTTGCATTCCAGGTTCCATATTTAACCTTCTTATTGTTCTGTAGCTGTTCTTCATTCTAGATCAACAATGATGTATTCATGTCCAACAGTCATCCTGGGAGAAATCCATCAAACAAGGACAGATACTAGTTAATGTCACCAACATTAATAATAATAATAATAATAATAATAATAATAATAATAATAGNAGATACTAGTTAATGTCACCAACATTAATAATAATAATAATAATAATAATAATAATAATAATAATAGGTGCTTTTTTTCCTGCATGCCATCTGTTCCAAGTCATTCTAGGTCAGAATGATTTGGGGCATTCTGGGAATGAATGATGATGAGCTAATGGTATAAAAGATCTGAGGGGGATTTTCCTTTTATTCTTACCCAGCTTCTGATACATCATTCATCATTTAAGCTGCTCTGCAAAAAGGGAAAGAAGTTATGCTGAAGACCGTCAGAATGACTGCTTAGGCATTATTTTACAAGTTCAGGGGTGTGTGCGTCCTGATTGTTAAAAGCCATTTACAGCATTGAATTGTTTACAGTGAACGTGAGCTTTGGCTCTGATGATCCTGTTGTAAGAATGTACGCCATATCCACAGAAAAGAATTCCCATCCTGGGCCTTTTGCAAGGAGCTCATACAAATGCCAAACTCTACACTCACAGCTCAACAATTAGTTAATTTTGTTCCTAAAGACGATGAAATTTAGAAGTTTACTGGGAAAGTGTTATTTCTCCCCACGGTTGTGTAAAGGTGTGTGATTTTTAGTGTTTTGATTTCATTTCCACAGGAGTTTTCTTACATGTGAGGACATTTCTTAGCCGTCGGAAAAAATTGTGTTGTACCCACCTGATTTGTTTGTGAATTATATTTGTAAAGACATTAACATGACCATTAAAGTTTTTTTTCTATAAAGTCAAACTTTGCAAGAGTTGCTGTGTGTGGATATGTAGTGGAAAAAATTAAAGGACCTCACAACTTTGACTGCAGATCACACACTTTATTATCTCGTGCACACAGGAAGTACAGACATGGATGAGTGCACACGACTTCAAACTCTGAGAACCTCAGCCTCCTGCGCATATACTAGTGAACGTGACAGTGTCTTGACTACGTTACGTCAGAGATGCTCCAAGTTTCCTGTCTGAGTTTTGGCTGTCATCTTTAATCTTGGAACCACTTGTGCCACTAACAAGGACATCCTTCACAGATTAAGCAGAGAACATGTTTCCATGTTCAGCACATACAGTAGTTATGGCAAAACTATAACTGTTTTGAACAATCATTATCATTTAGGTCATAAAACCCTTAAGAGGATAGTTCATTGTCAGGAGTGTGAATCCTTGGCCTTCAGTATGACCATGGCCTCTCCTAATACAACTTTATGATCTCTGTTTAAGAAAGGAGAAGTCTGAGACTGAACATGATCTACATCTATGCACAGTTACATGAATAGATACAAACAAATCCAGACATGATTACTATAACTATATGCATTTAAAGATGTGGAAAATACCATGGTGCAGATATGAATATTAATGAAGAAAGTGTAGAATATGTCAAGTGCAAGGTCAATTAAAACAGAAATACTGTTTACCTTAAGGTGCAATATAATAACAGTAATAATAGTAAATAGAATAAGTCAGTGCTGAATTAAACAAGTTAAATCTAGTGGTGGAGAGACATTATAGTGCATAGTGTACTATTTTACTTACTTCTCATTCTTATTTTAAGTACCATTAATACATTTTGTTTGTTTATCCTCTTATTAATTTTTTAAAGTTACATATGCTCATGAACGTCAACATATCTTTAATCCTGATAAATTATTGTACTATGCTTTATATACTACAGGCCAGAGGTTTGACGCCGCCCCAGACTTTTTTGAGAAATCATCAATACACTGTTTGTTTTACAATGTATTGCACAGGAAATGACAAAAATATATAAAAAATAAATGTAACTAATTCGTTTTCAAGAAGAATTTGTCAGCATCAAAGCACTTTGAAGTCATTTCAGGCTAAAACTTTGTTTTTTGTCAAAGTAATCCGCTCTGGCTAAGTCATAATTCTCTAAACCTTTTGCTTCTCTTTTGAAGGGATGTAATTTTGGCATAATTTTGATTAATGTTTTGGATCATTGACCTGTTGAAGAATGAAATTTTGACCAATAATTGGTAACTGGAATTAAGTGTCTTTGAAGGTTGGAATGGTAATTCTCTTTCTTCATAATTCCTTTAACTTGGACCAAGTCTCCANCCCCCCCCCCCAGCATTACTGACCCTATGTTTTACATGCAGAGCAGCAGCATGAACAGACTGTGTATCAAGCTAATCCAAAATGATGTGGGAGAAGGCAGACAACAGCTGTTGAATAGAATGTTAAAACACATCAGGGAGTTGTAACACAACAGGAGTGCTGCACTAATACACACTGATGCCTTCATTACTAATCATTTCTGTAGCCAGAGTGGCTACATAATGTGCTACTGTTGACTAATTCTTCCTGAAAACTAATTAGTTACATTTATTTTATATATTTTTGTAATTTCCTGTGCACTTAAATTGTGAAACAAACAGCGTATTGATGATTTTTTTTTTTTTTTTTTTTTTTTTTTTAAGTCTGGGGGGGCCCTCAAACTTCTGGCCTGTAGTGTATAATATATAATCTAGATTTTTCCTCTAGCATAATGTTTTGATATGATTCTGTAAAGTTTGTTGTCTCTTTCTTTATAAAGCACTTTGTAACTGGAGTTTTTGAAAAGTGCTACATAAATAAAGTTTATTATTGTTATTATGTTTAGATAGTAATAAGAAACTGCTTGTGGTTTTGACTGAGTAGCTGCAGCATGATACCCTGATGTACATAACAGTTTCTAAAGAAACATACAAAGAGTTAATTGACTTAATCTAAAGTGCTGCACAATGTAATAAAATAAACAACAGCTCTTGGTAATTTATGAGTTAAGCATGGTCATATGCAGATAATTGCCCATTCAGTTTAGAAATTCCACTAAGTGTGTCTTAATAGTCCAGTGCTCCTGTTCTGAAATAAAGGGAACTTTGAAGGTTGGAGGGAGGGATTTGGATTATTTCTGTTGGATTCAGTAAATATGGGCCAAGCCACCAATCTGTTTTTATTGTAGGTTTTTTTTTTTTTTTTTTTTTNTTTTTTTTTTTTTTTTTTTGATTTGTTTTTCTGTAATGCGTCATGTTTGTAATCTTTTTTATATTTCAGGTAGCCATCTCAGCATCTTGGCATGGGACTATGGATGAAAATTAGTCAGTTGTGGATATATCTGGCATATCTACATTTGATTGTTCATCGATGTATATTGTCCCAGTAAATACATACAAATACAAATGCATTTTGTGGTCCACCTCTCTATCAGTCTGTTGCTGGATGGGCTCCTATGCACAGCCAGCATGGCCTGAAGGGGGTGTGAGGCATTATCCATGAGTAGTTCCTGCACCATCCTCCTTTCTAATACCACCATGATCAAAACACCAAAAGAGAGATTATCTTTTAGAAGATGGTGTTCCATTCCTCCAGTAGAGTTCCAGAGCCATGTACAATCTGTGACAATGTGCACTGAAGCGGTTCTGGTTGCTTTTGTTGGCCCATCACCTTCAAAGACGCTTTTTTTTTTTAGAAGCATAACAGTGATTTTGCATGTTTGAGCCCAATATACTGTACACAATCTACACACATTACATTACTGCCAACCATTTTCCAAAACATACTATTGGAGTGGTAAATTTTATATTTTTTTAAACTACCTTCTAGACTGCCATTTGTTTTAGTTAATTCCACTATGCTATAAAAGTCAGCTTGTAGAGACTTGAAACCGTGCTTGAGATAGGTAATCCATCACATAGCGAACACGACATCTATCAAAATTTTGTCAAAGTTGCTTAATTTAACTTATCCAACACAGATTTATATAGAAGAAAATGTATGTCTCCATCAAGCAACATAGTCCCAGGAGAAGCCTGCTTATACCGAGTAATTAACACAGCCATGCCTTCTGCAATTGTGCATATATGTTAGCAGGTGAAACACAGAATTTTAAGATGTGTTTATCATCTGAACATTTGATTTGGAAAACTTAGGGGATCTGGCAAAATTACACAAATCTAAAACATACTAGTATTAGGTAGTAGGTAGTATTTACTGGACTCAAACATACAAAATCACTGATATGGTCCTTTAAATTGTCACACATCTATGGAATCAATATACATTAGGCATTACTATGTTGACTTCATTAGACTAAAGATAAAGAAAGGTAATTTCAGTTCAAGCCAAGTCAATTTAATTTTAAGAACATTTAAATACAAGGTTAACCAAAGTGCTGTACAAAACACAAATACAAATAAATAAATCCAGTAGAGAAATAAAACACCAAAGACAACCATAAAAAAATTATGCTAAGACACAATAGAGCAGAAGTCAAATTTCAGGCTGGTTTTAAAAGGCCAAGGAGAACAAATANAAGACACAATAGAGCAGAAGTCAAATTTCAGGCTGGTTTTAAAAGGCCAAGGAGAACAAATAAGTTCTGGTTTAAAAGTCAGCAATGTCAGAGCAGTCTTAATATGGAGGGGTAACAAACTATTCCAAAGTTTTGGATTAGTACCGCAAAGGCACAGTCTCCTTTAAGCTTCAGTCTGGACCTGGGAAATATATACATTGTATATTCTTTCATAGTCATATATTTTTTTATTTATTTGTAAATTCTAATTTATTTAGATTTTGGTTACAACATATAAAGTAAAACAACAAATATGCCTATTTAGTAGTACCAGTAGGTGGCGCTAATTCAAAAATGGTTGCTTGCCAGGGATCAAAAAATAGAAGAGTGAAAAAATAAGAATGACGACCACGATGACCAAATGACGACCAGAGGGGAGGTGTTAATCCGATTACCATGGCAACACTGCTGACGTTTAAATCCCTCCCCCAGGGCTGTGAGCAGATTCATCCATAAGAGAAGAGCTGCCTTGCAGTCAGAAGCCATTGTTAATTCGCACCGACTGTATACGTTTCCTTACAGCAGCACTTTAATCAGGCTGATAACTATTTTTGGCCTTGACAGTTAGAACAATAGAATAAAAAATTTCGAACAAATAAAGAAAAATTAACGAAATTTACGAAAGTCTAGCTAACAACGACTTGCATTTTTCTGCCCGGGACTCAGAGTTTGGCGGAGGGATTTAACCGAATAGTCTCGACGTCGGAAGAAGAAGAAGAAGAAGAAGAAGAAGAACTGCCGTCTAACCCCGCTACTTTTCATTTCCTCTTATCACAAATTTTACAGTCGGTGCTTGGCTTTTCTTTTCGGTCTCTGTCCTAATTTAGATGGCAAGCTTCCCAGATTCTGTCAACGAAAATGATATAGGTAAGTTAAATGAAAAAAATAATTTATCTGAGTGAAGGTATTATAGAAACATTTTTCAATTCTTCCATAAAAAAGTACCGTGGTGGGTGGTAGTGATCATGCTCGTGCTACTGAAATAAAATAATTAAAATACTGAAGTAAATCAAGTATCTTTATAAAGTGTCTGACTTTATGTTTTATGTGTTTTGTTAATTCTCGTCGAATCACAAAAACGTTCAATTCAACGAGCTGTAGTCTATCACGTTGCATATGGAGCGGAACGTCTTCAGTGGTGTGCACGCCCGTTTGAGTATAAAACTCGGTTTATTTAAGCCTATAAACGGAGATAACCAGAATGTCTTAACTCTGCATATTTGTATTTTGTGTAATTATTCCGTTTGTTATACATTTACCTTGTAACCGTTTGCGTTTGTAACATTTAAAAGGCGAAAATTGATGTCTCTCTCTAAATGGCTCGCGCAAAGCCGTCCCCTCCCCCACCCTGTGATTCACAAACTGGTTTGACAGACCACTGTTAGGCTACGTGCGGGCCGACACGCGCGAACGGACGCACGTACGCACACGCACGACAATGATCACGTCGATTGTGCCTTTTAAAACGCAAGTGCTTGAAATTCACTGTAACCCTTCTCAGTTTTTTGTTTTAATAAGATTTCAACAGCGTAACACCTACATGCTTTAGTTAATCTGTTTAATTTGATACTGACAATTTTACAAGGTCTTTTTTAAAAAAATAAATCTAAGTCCTTATTATCCTGCAGGGAGCGAAAACAGTAGTTTCAGTCGATTATACTATTTACTTACCTAGATGTCTGCATCTTAGAGTAATGTAGTAATTTAATGCCAACGTGTACAGTGCATTTGGGGGAAAAAAAGCCGAGGGTTTCACTTAATCTTGTTTTGAGACATTGCTGCCATGCTCTGAAACTGATTTGAATGTTTTCACATCACTCTACATCTTGTGCTCTGTTTTAATAAAAAATAAATAAATAAATAAAATATAAAGGCAGAAAAGCATTTTTTTTTTTAAATTTCTCAGTATTGACTGTTGTTTGGATTGATATCTGAGCATGCAACACACCAAAACAAGAAATCATAAGACTGTGTGGTCCTCTTGTTAAAAAAAATATATAGAAATACAAAACTTGCCTGAAATTTTGCCACGTCAACTACAACCTTCCTGCATGATGCATCCAGCAAACTTGCTTTTAAAGTTCTTTTTAATGGGTCTTAAATTTTCCTGTAAAGTCATAAATGTCAGAATTCTAATATTCTGACATCCTTTTGTACATTTTTACACCACGAAATGAAAGATATATTTCATTATTTTCAAATGTAATGTCTTCTCATTGTTGTGGAATTGCCTCTGTTGATCTGTTGAGTTTTGTGAACCTGTACATTTAGAGGGGCAAAAGCAATCCAAAGTTCATTTTTTGATGTATATGTCAGAGCGGATGTAACAGTCCACCTGTATTTAGAGACAAATCATGTTATTCTACAAATCAAGTTCAAGTCAGTATTGTGAAGAGGTCAGTATGGAGGAAGAATAAATATCTTACTAGTATATCAAGGTGACTTTGTCAATCATTATCTTGTAGATCATTTGACCCACTTATCTTGGGTAATGCTTCCCTCCCTCTGTTACTACATAACCTGTTTAGTTAACACAGTTGTCCAATCAGATCTTTGCACTGGTGGCAAGCCCATTCGTGTGTGTAAAGGGGTTAATGTAGGGTGATTGGAAAACGATGTGTTGCGGCCTGTATCTGATGTCGCAGTGTTATTGTTTTTCCAGGTAAGGCTAAGTTCATCGGTGAACTCCTGGTGCCTGTTGCTCCTTTTGACCAGAAGTCCGGGCGTGAGGCTTGGACTGTAGCCTTTGCACCCAATGGTTCCTACTTCGCTTGGTCTCAGGGGCATCGCATAGTCAGGCTTGTTCCCTGGTCAAAATGCCTGAAGAACTTGTAAGTATTTCTTAAGAATCTAAAATGTGCCCCATTAGGATTCACAGTTACACTGATACATTAATTTGCTTATTTTGGACTTTTTAAAGTGGATATTGAACAGCAAGTCATCCACCCCTGATATATTAGAGGTGATGAAAGGATTTTCACAGTAGGTTTGTAAAAGCTGCAATCACACAAGCTCATACAAGGACGCTGCCTTTGGATCTGTTTTGCCCAACAGTTTCATTAGTATTGCTTTCAGGAGAGATGCTTAGTGTCTTACCGTAATGAGATAATTAAAGATAGAGTTTTATTTTTATTTTTTTGTCACTTTGCCTTTCATGGATAACTGAGAAAGAGGGGTGTGACATGGGTTGAATATATTTCTGGTTTCAAAGTCAAGACAATTAAGATTCCATCCAAACACATTTTACAATGTACAAATATTGCGCAATGACTTTTCCACAAAAATATTGAAACTACTGAAAACAATTTAA
This sequence comes from Lucifuga dentata, assembly GCA_014773175.1. Lineage (NCBI taxonomy): Eukaryota > Metazoa > Chordata > Actinopteri > Ophidiiformes > Bythitidae > Lucifuga > Lucifuga dentata. Next base: position 42,123 of record VXCM01004018.1, read on the forward strand.
AAGCAGGTCTATTTAAATTATGAAAATGGAAATATAGCCCCACCCACCAACATAGCTGTAACGCCTCCTGGTTGGCTTCCCATGCTGGGCACTGAAAGTAGGTCACTTGACTTGCATCTGTTTAGTTTCCCTAAACTAAAGCAAACCCTAACAACACACCAATCCTGGGCATTTTTTGCTGCTCATTTTTTATTTCACACTTGACATTTATTCAGATTAGTTCCATTTCACTTTTATTAAACTCAGAATGCTCCCTGCATTCATCGATTCAGTGTCAGCATATTTTTAAGCATCTTAGTGGTAAATCAGTGGAATTATGTAAATCGGCAAATTCCCTGGAGATTAGCAAGAGGTTGAACCTGATGTTTATTAGGATTGTGTGACTTGTTGACATTACATTTGAGATTTAGAGAAAATACATTTGGCAGCAGAAAACAAAGCGTAGCAGCAGGATGATCCTATACTACCTGTGTGTTCTGGCCATAAAATACTTGAGGATTTGTGTTATCTGCAGTGTTGCATAACATTACATGAGACTTAAAATCATTTGGTAATTTGTTCCCTTAGCAAATTCTTCATATAGATACACTTACAGTCTTCGAGTTTGAAGAATCCATGTGCTTATTAAATTTTCTGTCAGCTCATTTGCTCTCTGTATCCATCCTTACCGAAGGCAGGAAAAAGACGGAACGCAAAGAGGTGCGCCTCAATGCCAAGGACATGTGGCTGCCATTATCAGCTGCCGTTCTGCTTAACAAGCTCTTTCTCCACTCAATAAGGCCTTGTGATTTCTCAGAGCTACACTTTGAAATTTGTCTGTAAACAAGAGCTCATTGTTCTCAGCAGGCTGTGATGGGCTAGCTGTTCACTCCTTGCGACAGCAGAGAACATGCCAGTTTCTGTCTGTTTGCGCTTTCTTTTTGAAAAGAAAAATGAATAGAAAACCAAAATGTCTTCTGTACATAGATGCCACAAAGTTAATTCATGTAAGCCAGTTGTCAGTAGTTTGTTACTTTTATTTTACCTTCACATGCTTTCATTTGCTTACCTCCCTGTTTTTCTCTGTCCTCCATTGCTGCAGCTCTATGGGCCAAGGTGCGGAGGGTACAAATGCCTCAAGCCCTAGACGCCTGTCCTGCCAGAGCAACGATGGAGGCCAGCTCATCCCGGCGACGGACGAGCCCCCTGAGCACACAATTGACTGCGGTGACATTGTCTGGGGCTTGGCCTTCGGCTCCTCGGTGCCAGAGAAGCAGAGCCGCTGCGTTAACATCGAGTGGCACCGATTCAAGTTTGGTCAGGACCAACTGCTGCTCGCAACAGGCCTCAGTAATGGCCGCATTAAGATCTGGGATGTTTACACTGGTGAGGACAATTTTATGTTTACACTTACGCCACGGCCTGACAAGTTCAGCTTCATCATTAGTTTGTCAAGACGAACCTGAGCTCTGCATGCTAACTTTTATGATGTAATATGATAAATGCAGCCATCTTGAGATTGTTGGTCTTCCTCCTTGTTCCGTGGCCTTTATATCATCCTTTTTCGTTAAATTCTCCACAGTTAGGTTTTCTCAGAGGTAAAACAAAAAGAAAAAAATTATCTTAAATGTTTTCATTTTTTTCAGCCACAGATTTGAGTGGCCACTTCTTGCTGCCTGGTATCTCATCCAATTTTGGAACTGAGCTCTGTTGTTTCTTCAATCATGAAACTGCCTGAGTTGTTACATGGCAGTAGCAGCTGGGAATTTGATTCTAACCCGTTGGCTTATTCTGTGGACATGAACCACTCAGACAAATTACAAAAAAAAAAAAAAAAAAAAATCACCACAAGGTTGTTTGGTTTACATAAAAATCCCATCAAAATTCTCTGTTAGCTTGTAGCTTGCTATCACAGGCACTCAGTAGGCAGCAGCAACCCACAGATAATGCCTGTGGAAGTAAAACTTACAAATAGTTTTCGCACATTGTTTGCTTTCTCATGTCTACAATGCACTTCAAATGTGCAAGATTATGCACATTCGAAGTGCCTGTATGTTTCCAAAAACATCAAAATGAGTTCCCACAACAACAGGCTGTTTGCTTGTCTTTGTTTTGACATTATGACACCGGCATGTATGTTAGATTGCGCCTAGCTGCGATTTATAATTACAGCGTAACACAGCCTAGTGTGTGTGTGTGTGTGTGTGCGCGCGCGCGCGCGCTAAGAAACATAAAGCCAAGTTATGGCAGATTAAACACTGAACTTTCACATGGAGCGTAGCACAATTTGTCTTGTTTCTGTCCTAAGACCAGGCTGTATTCTGACGCACACATTTCCCAAGACTTTAAATCTTTTTTTTAATGATGTATTAATTGCTGCTGTCTGAACTAATTCCAGCAGAAGAAGAGTTTTTACTTTTGAGGCCAGAAGTTAATTGGCAATGCAGCACAGAAGAATTGTCTGCTTCTAAAGGGTTAAGTGGCAACCTGCTTCTCTTGGCACGGAATCATTATTGGCACCATGTCACTGAATAGTTTTTCTGACAAACCTTTGACACATTTATTAGAATGGCGTATCAATAGCCAACTAGAAATGCATTTCCTGCGAAACTGCCGTCTGTGATTGCAAGTTACTGAAGCTTGTACTTCACAGACACTGAAAAGCTGAAAATCTATCAATTAACAGCTTAAAAAAAATTCATACTCATTGCAAAGGCTGAACAAGACATAAAATCACAAACTTTTTTAACTCCTGATTTCCCAAAACCATGAAAGGCATGAAAATGCCAAAATAGTATGAAAAAGCTGAAGGTCTTGTGACCTCAACAATGCTTGAATGAGATTTTTCACTGAAAGTAAGCAGAAATTTTAAATGCTTGAATTCAGGAATGTCTGAAGGATATTTGAATGTGAAAAAATGCTTGAAAAATGCAGAAATAGATGCTGAAAATTTAAAAAATGAGGCTTGAAAGTTAAAAGAGTTAAAATGTGCAGGACTGCTTGATGTGTGTGAACGTGTGTCAGCCAGAGATGCTGAAAGAGCTTTCATCTTTCCTCAGTGCTTATAAACAATGAGACATCAACCACGCTGAAATATATCAAATATTTCCATGTTGTGATGTATTAATTGTTTATGAAGAGTGAAAACGGTTAAGTTATAAACCAAAAAGTGGTTTCAAAATCATTGGCATGCTCCTTTAATGTGTTGGAATATGTAATGATCAATGCGTGTAGACCAGGGTTCACCAACTAGTTTTCCCCAAGGGCCAAATTATGTCAAGCATGCCAAACTAAGGGCCACTACCTCCCCAATCACCATCATTTCCCACCAATTGGCAAAAATGCCTGAAAATCCTGAATATTTCTGAAAATATAAGAAATTTTAATACAAAAAGTCATAACAATGCCAAGAATTTTCTGAACAGCCTGAAGTTTGAATGGCTTGAATAGATTGAAGTTTGTGGAAGTAGTTGAACAGTGAAAAACGTGTGGAATCCCTAATAATAATAATAATAATAATAATAATAATAATAATAAAGAAAGGGAGAACAATAGCCTGTGATTTGCTTCGCAATCACAGGCAATAACAGGTATTAGTTTCTGAGTAAACTTGGATGTAGATTGGTAGCTGCAGGGCATTCTGAAGGGCGTGGAGCTCTGGCTGCAGTACCAGTGCTCCTGCAAAAATTGTTTTCACAGGCATCAACTTCATTCCAGGCTGCACATGTTTTTGTTTGAGTCTTTTTTTTTTTTTTTTTTTTTTAATATTTTTTGCTATCTCAGTTTTCTGTTAAATGAATCAAGCCACAATTCCTGTTTTAGCCTCGGCACCGAATTCTCATCACATGCACATTAAGGAAGGGGTTTCACTGTTTTGTGAACCAGGATTTTTTTCATTAATCTTCCACAATTTCGTTTTCTTGTTGCAGGAAAGCTATTGCTGAATCTGATGGACCATACAGACGTGGTTCGAGACTTGACCTTTGCCCCCGATGGCAGCCTAATGCTGGTCTCGGCATCCAGGGATAAGACCCTTCGTGTATGGGACCTAAAGGATGATGGTATGGATGGCTGTCTAGCATTTTGACTCAAATACTTGAGTTAGTTCTGTTTTTTTTTTTTTTTTTTTCNTTTTTTTTTTTTTTTTTTACAGTTTTACTTGAAATTTAAGTCATAGCTCCAACCCAGTTCTGTGAGTCAACAGCTGACTTTAACAGAGAATGTCAGTCAGTGTTGATGATATATTTTGTTTAAACAATGACATTTTCTTGATTAAAGAAGTGATAATCTCAACAAGGCTTTCTGACACAGAAAAATGTTACAGTCAGAGGCAATTTCTGTGATATTCTGCAAATACAGCCGCCTCTACCCAGTCCATTAGTTTCCTGTATCAGAACCCTTTGACATGGCCGGTTAAACTTTACTTATACATACAGTATATATAATGAGCACTATCTTAAATTGATGCTAAATGTTGACATCAGCTGATTCTGATCATTATCATATATTATTAATAATATAATTATTTGGTAATAATAATGTAATAATAATAAAATTAATAATATTATATTATTATTAGGTCATTATTTCTAATTTTAACATATATGTAACCTCCATGCTTCTCACCAAAGTTTCCCCCTGCTGTGTTATAATTAGTTTCTTTAGTTTTCCTTTAAAACCCCACTGAGGTTGAATGAAAACATGCACGTTGTGTTATTGTGGTTACCTAGCAACCAGTAGCATACAGCTTGGTAGCAGCCGTTTTCAACTAGATCTGAGTGTTTTTTTTTTTTGGTTATTCTTTACACTTTTAAAGCCAAATAGCCTGTTAAACATTTGTTGGAATCTTCTATTGCACAGTTATCCATTTTAGATGTGGAGGGGGCTGCCCACTGCCCACTTTGGATGTGGAGGGGGCTGCCCACTTTTCAGCCTGTGGGAAACACTGATCCCACTTTGCACATGTAACCTAGATTCCTTTTATAATTTGGCCCCGGTTCAGTTGCCCTGCTTTCTGCATACAAATGCTGTTCATTTAAGACACTTGAACCAAACCAACATCAACAACAACATCTTAAATTTGATTTGTCACTGTCACATAGCTTAATTTTGAGCCTCAAATGACATGCTCAAAATAGCACATGGAAAAAAGTATTAAAGCAAAGCCAGTATGTCAACATCTACTTATGTGATGGTGACATTAGTTTAACATTCACTGTGATGCTCTGTGTGTGTGTCTTTATAGGTAATATGGTGAAGGTTTTGCGGGGGCACCAGAACTGGGTGTACTCTAGTGCTTTCTCCCCCGACTCCTCCATCCTGTGCTCTGTCGGTGCCAACAAAGCAGTACGTATTAAAGTTCCTCTTCATGTTCTTTTTTTTGGGTTTGATCTGTGTGCTATTGCCTGTGCCCAGTTATGCTTAATGAACCTACAATTGAAACAATTGTATTTGTTTAATTGAATCCTCCAACTGCCCTACCCCCACCCCATTTCCACCTTCCTACAAACTGTGCTCGGTGTCATGATAAGCTGAACTACCTGCATCTAGATGTTATTTTGATTGTTTTGCAATGGAAAAGGCTTTTGATGCATGAAAAAGTTTGCATGCATAGCAGTTTTTTAGCATTCTTGTTAACGTAACTTTAACACTGAAACAAGTAAATCCCAGTGTATTGCTTTTAGTGGGGAAGAACACGTTTATTAAAGTTTAAAATCATTGCAGCAGTGACTCTCAAAAATGCTGTTTTTTAATTTTAGAAAAACGACTTGACATTTACTGTAAGACTGGTGTATTATTAAAGGTCAGACAAGAAAGAAAAAAATGTTTTTAAATTTTTTTTTAGCACATTTTCTCACTTTTTGCAGCCCTTAAGGCAGCCATGTTTCTCTATATTTAGTGCACAGACTGACAACTGCAGCTACTGATTTAAAAAAAAAAAAAAAAAAAANAAAAAAAAAAAAAAAAAAACTGAACCTGGTGGTAATGGTAGACATCTTACTGCTGGCCGTAGGATTTATCAGGCTGTGTGTGTCCCTACAGTTTGTGTCTTGCTTTCCCTGTCACAGGTGGTGGCAGAACTCAGTGTGTGATTGGTTTTGAAAGGAGCGCCGCGCTGACATTTTGAACAGCCGGTGCAAACCGGGGACGCACAGTGCTCAATGCCCTGGCCAGGGGCAGCCTGGCACCTGACCCCGCAAGGTCATTCTGTACGTAGGTGCTGCTCCGTGTCTGTCTACCTCTGCTGTTGCAGGTCCTCTATTTATTTTAAATTTCAGTTTAAAACCCATCATTAAACGGTGGTTAAAATTTTCCCTCTGTCCCTTCCTTTTTCCCAATCCCAA
>VXCM01004018.1:48700-77894 GCA_014773175.1 Lucifuga dentata
CCCCCCCCCACCTTTTAATTAGCACCGTCAATTGTCAGCACACTATAGCTTTTATTTGTTAGTTGGTTAGGATTTCTGTTATTGATAGTTTAAGTGTCTCTTCGATTGAAATTCTAGAAAGTTCAGCTACGACAGATTCATAACTTTGCAGTCAGTATTTCCTAGCAGCTTCACAGTGTTGCGCAACATCTTTTTCAATGGCATTATTGTGCAGGATTCAGATGATTGATGATTTAAAAAAAAAAAAAAAAANTAAAAAAAAAAAAAAAAGAAAGAAAACGTCCTTTGAAAACAACTGTATCTCTGCTAATGCTGTTACCCTAAAACATTCCGAGCTGGAACAAAGACGTTATTGAAAAACCGAGTCCAGTCTGGTCCAGAAAAATTGGCCCATTATGTGCAACTTTCCATCTGCAGTTCTCCTTTTATATTTGAGTGTTTTTGCTGCTGGCAACAGCAGCAGAACAGTACTAAATTGTGCAGTGTTCATTTTATCATAATATCTCCAATTTGAAGTGCAGCAAAACACAACTTACCCAATTTCAACAGAGAAAATCATCCTTTCTGTTTAGCTTAAACGAGGAAACTAGAAAATGAGGACGCTAATATGGGCGAGCAAAAAAAATTCTAGAAGCTGAACATGATACCAGTGACATTTGCTGCATCACACTTTAAACTCCCAACCACAAAATATAAATAAATACATAAATGACAAGGTGCAGGAGTTATAATTAAGGTTTTAAAATTCTTCAAACCAAATTGCAAATTATTATTGACTTACAATTTCAAATTTCTTGTCTGACCGTCACTCCCTGCAACAGAGAAAACATTGATCATTTAAGACCATGGCTGACTGTTAAAAACCAAAGAGCTGCTTCAGATGACATCAATTTCTGCTTGGGTGTGTGTCTGTATATATGTATGTGTGTGTGAGTGAGTGTGTGTTTGTGTGTGTATGTATATATATATATATATATATATGCTTTGCCAGAGGTATCAACCCTTTGGCCATAAAATATTCTTTTCTCTTGCAGTATCTGTCTCTCTTCGTAGGCTTCTGCCGGAGGTGCGAGCCTCGGAATATTGTAAACACAGTGAACTAAAACTCTGAAAGGGGAAACCAGTGGAGTAACATTATGTTACCTTAAGTTACTACTTGCTTTATTTTCTCTTTTTTGTAGACTTTTCTGTTAAAAGTAGCATTCATTTGAAGACTTATGCAGCATATTTAATACTAGATTTAACAGATATATGCATTTTGAACCGTAGTGTAATTTTAGTTTTTGACTAAAAAATGTTGACTAAAAAAAATGTAAGTCATAATGTCATTATGAGTTTGATGCATTTTGACAGATAGCCTTGCTGCTTGTGTAGCATGTGCTGACAGTTTTTTTTTGTTTGGCCTGGTTTAAGGTTACTATGCTTTAAAAAAATGACACTGAGCATAACTTTTGTTTAATTCACTTTGATTAATTTAATTCCTAAATCATGATTTTATGTGCATATTGTAGCAATTAGCATAAGCTAGCAGATTTGTGCTCTGTGAATCATTTCATGTGCTATAACATGGCTCTCTTCACTTTGCAGGTGTTCCTATGGAACATGGATAAGTATAAGTTGATCAGGAAGCTGGAGGGGCACCACCATGACGTGGTGTCATGTGAGTTTTCACCAGACGGGGCACTATTAGCAACTGCCTCTTACGACACCAGGGTCATTGTGTGGGACCACCACAAGGCCACCATCCTGCTGGAGCTGGGGTGAGACCACTTACACGATGTGCTTTGATTATACATTTTCAGCCTTAAGAGATCATACCAGCAATCGTGCATGTTTGAGCCCAATATATACAGTATGATCCACATACACACTACATTGCTGACAACCATTTCCTAAAATTTACTACGTTAGCAGTTTGACACTAATGGTAAATTTTAGATTTTCTTCCTGCATTCCAGGCTGCCATTGGCTTCTGTTCATTCCAGTATGCTATAAAAATAAATTTGTAGAGACTTGAAACACGCTTGAGATACGTAATCCATCACAGTGAACAACACTTCTGCACTTCTATTTGAGCTGTTTTGTCAAAGCACCTTTATTTAACGGATCCAACAAAGAGCTGCACGGAAGATGATGTATATCTCCACCAGAAAATATAGTCCCAGGATATCACAGCTTTTACAGAGAAATTAAAATGGCTGTGCTTCCAAAATTAAATCGTGCATAAGTGTTAGGAGGTGAAACATTGAATTTTAAGGTGGATGTATTACCTAAACATTTGATTTTGAAAGATTAGGGGATTTGAAAAAAAAATAAAAATAACAGGCAAACTAAAATGCTGTCTTATGTTTTGGAAATTGGTTAATGGTAAGGTAACATATGCAGGTTATATGTATTGGGGTCAAACATGAATGATCGCCAGTATGCTCCTTTAAAGTTCAGAAATGATTTAGGAACTGTTTTAGTCAGAATAATCAGCAGTAGGAGCTCCGCTGTTCCTCCAACAGCTTCCTTGCTCACATTCTCATTTCACGTCAGGTATCGTGAAGATTATGGAAATTAGGGCAGACAACATCTCCGTCTATCAGAGCTACTTTGACTATTGTTGGTCTTTAGTCGTGCACAAAAAAAGAAATTTGAGTCTATAAAAGTGGTGGTTGTCTTCCTGATGGGCTCAGGTCTGGTGGAATGGTCTTAGTTTCTGAACAAGTTCCTGTGTTCTGAACTTTACCACTGTCTATATCAAATTTGGAACCAAACATAATTCATTTGTCACTAATGAGCCATTCCATTTCCTGTAACTGGTTGTGAAATTTGTGTAGGTGTTCTCTGTGTGACTGTCATTAGTCTNCCATTCCATTTCCTGTAACTGGTTGTGAAATTTGTGTAGGTGTTCTCTGTGTGACTGTCATTAGTCTTGCTTTAGGCGACTGCGCCCAAATTAAATAACACGTGCACACACAGTCATAGCCTTTTTCTGCCTGTATTATTTGACTTGTTGAAAGTTGACGTTGAAGCTGCTGTTAAGTTGTGAACCTCGTCTCTCTGCAGCCACCTCTTCCCTCCTCCCTCACCCATTTTTGCTGGAGGAGCAAATGACCGCTGGGTTCGCGCTGTGAGCTTCTGTCCTGATGGCCGCCACATCGCCAGCATCACGGATGACAGGTAAGAAGCTGAATGATTTCAGTGTTACAGGAATACCTCTTAAAGGACCATACAGGTCATTTTGCATGTTTGAGCCTAATATATTCAATTTTCATACATGTAACATTACTGACAATCATTTCCCAAAGCATACTGCTGGAACGGTGAAGTAAAAATGTTATTTCTACCTTCCAGACCTCCATTGGTTTCAGTTCATTCTGGTACGCTATTAAAATCAACTCATTGATACTTGAAACGTTCTTGGGATAGGTAATCCATCATCACCAACAAGACACATATTCAGGATTTGTTTAGAAGTTACATAATTTTAGCGTTTAAGCGCAATAAAAAGTGTGGAGTGAATTTATGTCTCCACCCGAAGAATATAGTCCCAAAAGAAGACCTGTGTTTATGGAAAAATTTAAAGGACCGTGACTTCATAAGGCTGTGTAACTATTAGCAGGAGAAACATGGATTTTTAAGGTGGGTGTATCACTTGAATATTTGATTTTGAAAGATTAAGAGATTTTGCAAAATATCAGGAAAGCTGACATATGGTTTTATCCTTTGGGAAATGATTTCAGTAACGTAACATGTATGAAAATTGAATATATTAGGCTCAAACAAGCAAAATGGTTGGTATGGTCCTTTAACTAAANACATGTATGAAAATTGAATATATTAGGCTCAAACAAGCAAAATGGTTGGTATGGTCCTTTAACTAAACACTTTCTCTGGCTCCATGCTTGAGCTCCTGTTTATTTACTTAGCGCTGAGTTTCCTGGATGGGTTTTCTTTGCTTCCCTTGTATTCTGGGTTTTACTGATGCATTTTAGTATCCTGTGACTCTCAGTGGTGCTTTTGTTTTTTGTTTTTTTTTTTAAAGCTGCGGTTAAATTCTGAAGGAAACCGCTGAATGTTTGTCTTTTTGGAATGCCAAAACAGTGACATTTGTCAACACCAGCCTTCAGTACTAACCTTGAAAAGCTCTGATCATTGAAAACACATTTTGAAAAGATAGTGTTGTTGTTTCTGTAACGTGTTTCTTGTTTTTGTTCTGGGATTTGAGATAAAATGAAAACGTGAGCATGCCTCTCTAATAGATGATGCATAAACATCTTTTCTATTGCGTTAATGTGTTCAGGTTATGGACAGGCAGTTTTCGCTGTATCAGCGTTAAAAACAAGAAAAAACAGGTCCTGTTTGTTGATCCGGGTTTTGTGTTTGCTCATTAAAACCTTCAGATTCACATCAGCTCACGTGTGCAAACAGAAGTTGGCAGCAGAAAGCCGCCAGCATTCACGTGTTTTGTCAGTCACGAGTCTTAATCGGTCCAACAGCACAAAGTTGCTGTAAGTTGTTGATTTCTGTGGGTCGATCATGACTGTCACGAGGCAGCCGTTAATCATCCTGGCTGCTGCCTGGCCCGCCACTAAATATGCTCCAAATGTTTTTGAGAAGAGGAAGAGAGGGAANCCTGGCTGCTGCCTGGCCCGCCACTAAATATGCTCCAAATGTTTTTGAGAAGAGGAAGAGAGGGAAATGAAAGCCACAAAATGGTGGATGACCCCACTAAAAGTTCTAATGATTGCAAAACATGGCGTCAGTGCTAAAGTTTGGTCTGAAACTGTATTACAATTTAACATGTTAGTTGTTAATTCTTTTTTGCTCCATCCAGAGCAGAATACCTCCAGAACCACTGTAGATGTTTCTTCTAAGGATGATGCTTTTAATGATTTTTGGACTTTTCCTCTTCTGCCTCCATCAGCCAAAACTTTTCAGCCGACATCTCACAGCTTCCCCATGACATTTTCTGAGCACATTCAGCTTGATTTTAATTACACGTGACCTTCGCTCTTCGCACCACCCAGGACAGAATTAACATTTTAGCTTTACTTTACATGTTAGCTGACAGAATAACTGAATGTCAGAATAGTAATTGTTTAGATTGTGGGGGTGTAGTGAACATGTGAACATTACAGTGTCCAGTGAGGATTTAACCTTTTTTCACTAGCTAGATCATTTTTACATAGCTTTTTTTTTTTTTTTTTTTTTTTTTTTTTTTTTACACTTATTATAAATAGCTAATCTTAAAAAAAGAAAAAAGCTCATCTCCACAGTGTTGGCTGCTGTTTTGACATTTACTGAACTTGTCTAAGCAGCAGGACGTTTCCTGTTTTTTGTTTTTTTTTTCTCTCAGGCTGGTTCGTTTCTGGAGCATCGAGGAACGAGNCGTTTCCTGTTTTTTGTTTTTTTTTTCTCTCAGGCTGGTTCGTTTCTGGAGCATCGAGGAACGAGCTCCTCAGACCATCGCCCCCCTCGACAATGGCCTCTGCTGTGCCTTCTCTGCTGAAGGAAGTGTCCTTGCTGCTGGGTACGTCACTAACACGTCCTAACACACACACACACACACACCCCGATCAACTCCTCACCTTCTACCTTCAGTCTCCTTCAACCGAGAAACGTTTCCAGGCACTTCCTGTGTCGCTGTTATTTCCCTCGTGGTCGAAATATAAATGAAACACAGTTGCTGCCTGCAGACATTTTAGGTTTTATGTTGGAACCAACAAAAACACTTTGGTTGGTTAGTTATATTTTTACTCACTCAAGACAACAAAAAGGGTTTTCAGAATTTTCCCCTTAGCCTCTGCCTTATTTTTCTACTTGTACTGGAATATTTAAAGTACATACATGTAAGTCAGTAAAAACTGACTAATTAAGTAGTTTATGTTTAGTTTATAAAACCGTCGTCAGATTTGGATTATTTTACATACAGCAACACACAGCTATGAGTGTTTTTTAGTGAGCTTGTGTAACCAGGATGAAGCTTTTAAATGATTTTTGGACTTTTATTGCAGTGATAATTAAAGAGCCGCTTCCTGTTTGAAGTTAAAACTTCTGTGTGTTTGTTTTTTTTCGCAGGACTCGTGACGGCAGCGTGTACTTCTGGGAGAGTCCTCGTAGCGTCACCAGCCTGCAGCACATGTGCAGGATGGCGGTGCGGCGGGTNCCCCCCCAGCACCAACGAAGCCCCCTGCAGTTGCTGCAGCAGCATGCTGGAAAACCAATGAATGACTTATTTTTCTGGGGAAAAATAAAGAACTTTTTTTCAGATCAGGATAAGAGAAAAGATTAATTAGTCCTACTGAAACCACAGCGCCACACCCCCTATATAAACACACATGCACGCAAATGCACACACACACACACACACACACACACACACCAGGTCGTTCCATTGTTTTATGTATATTTATTTTTGCAAGTGCTTTACTAAATGAGCGTGCCGGTGCTTTCCACAGCAACGAAGTCAAGTTATTTCTGCGGCTCGCTGTCGCCTTTTATCTCTCAACATTTCACTTTTTATAGTGTTCGCCACCTCCGCCACCGCACGCCGGCTCCACCTCTTCATCACCAAACCATTTCTGACTTGAAATGGCTGTTGCACTTAAGAAGTTTTGCAGCGGTGCTGGCGATTAATGTCAGATTTTCTGTTTTTTTTGTTGTTTTTTTTTTTTGAGTGGGCGAGTGAGTTAAAGGGAATCCCTGTGGACTGAAGCTGCCAACACTTTCCAATATTACAGGATATTTATGATCGTTTTTACGGCAGTAAAGGAAAAACTTTACTGCCGTCAGTGTTTCGCTCTGACTAAATATTTCCCTCAAACAGTATTTACATTGTGCACATGGAAATCTTTAATAGCTTTGTTTTTTTTTAAAAAAAAAAGTAATCTGCTTCCATTTATTTCAGCTGCTGGTGTGCAGCTTTTTAACATCTGATAACTAACATCTGATTTTTAGTCAATGTCTACACTGATATATATATATATATATAAAATATAATGATATACAGGGATGCAGCCTTCCCAGTCCACAGACCCTGTCCAAAAACCTCTCTGACTGATAATATAAATGGCAAGTGTTTTTGAAATTTCTTTCCTTGCGTGTGTAGGTGTTGAGGTTACACGCAGCCTTGATAATGCCTTGAGTTTCTTTGTTTTACACTAACTCAAAGCACTTCTGCTGCTTGCCATTTTAACATGTACAAAGATCTGTATACAGAATTCCACGATATGTATATGCATGTACAAATGTGTACATATCAAAGTTTAAAGCTTTTTTTCCCCCCACCTTTTTTCATTTATATTAAGAACTTGTGTTAATTTTTTATTTTTTCTATGTTCTTTTTTTCCTTTAAATGTGAAAATGTAAACAAATACCTACACACAGTGTTGCTAAGAGACCAGAATGGTACATAGTACATATATAGGTCAGACCTAGACTGTGGCAGTATGAATGATAATGTGCTCTGTGCTTTTGTTTTTGCTGTTTATAGAAAATACAATATGATAAATGCCGGCGATCCCTCAATCCTCTCATAAACAAATGTATTTCCCAAATCAGCTTCAGGCTCCAAACTTTCACGAAAACCGCTTTCTCCATGTCGATATGTGCACGATAATCCAAAATGACTCTTAAAGACGCAGCGTGGTTTAGAACAGCAGTTTAAACAATCATACTGTATATCTCTCAGATTGTTGCGCTCGTATACCTTTTAAAGGACCATACTGGCCATCAGTGCATGTTTGAGCCTAATATATTCAATTTTCATATACATAAGGTTACTGGCAATCATTTCCCAAAGGATAAAACCATATGTCAGATTTCCTGATATTTTGCAAAATCTCTTAATCTTTCAAAATCAAATATTCAAGTGATACACCCACCTTAAAAATCCATGTTTCTCCTGCTAATAGTTACACAGCCTTATGAAGTCACGGTCCTTTAAATTTTTCCATAAACGCAGGTCTTCTTTTGGGACTATATTCCCCGGTGGAGGCATACATTCACTCCACGCTTTTTATTGAGCTTAAACACTAAAATTACATAACTTCTAAAAAAAACCTGAATACACGTCTTGTTGGTGATGATGGATTACCTATCCCAAGAACGTTTCAAGTATCAACAAGTTGATTTTAATAGCAGAATGAACTGAAACCAATAGAGGTCTGGAAGGTAGGAAAAACATTTTTAATTCACCATTCCAGTAGTATGCTTTGGGAAATGATTGTCAGTAATGTTACATGTATAAAACTCAAATATATTAGGCTCCAACATGCAAAATGGACGGTGTGGTCCTTTAAGTTCCTCCAGGGCGAAATAACATCTGACGCAGAATGAGATGCCATGTTGTTAAGAAAGGAGTGTCACCTTTTGCTTTCCTGTTACGTGTGTTCTGTGTTTGCGTAGGAAGGTGAATGTGAAGCCGCTGTCAATTATTCAAGGCAATAAGTTCTCTGTTGACAGTTGGTGCAAATGCCAAAGGTTAACTGGTCACGTGTGTTATTGCTTCAGATGATGTGTTCTCATGACCTTTTGTTGGCGGATAAAGCCTGTTCAGTGGCTGTAGTACATGTTTGTTCATGCTAAACCTGAACTGGAGCCACGTTTCCATTACATCTGTATATCTGTAAGCATATTGAAAAACGCAGTCCTGCCTCATTTAGATGCAGTTGGAAGCATTGAATATATCAAATATATATGTATGAATGTAAAAAAAAAATTCTTGCATTATTTTTTCTGGTTATGTATTTTGTGTTTCTAGTTTCAATAAAGACTTTTTGACTAAACTACCGTTAAGTGTTTTGTGATCAAAGCAGAGGAAAAGGTTCCATTTGGCTTTGTGAACTTAAAAGGACCATACCACCCACTTTGCACATTTGAGCCTTATATATTCAATTTTCATACATGTTACGTTACTAACAATCATTTCCCAAAACATACTGGAATGGTGAATTAAAAAATGTTTTTCCTACCTTCCAGACCACCATTGGTTTCAGTTCATTCTGGTACACTATTAAAATCAACTTGTTGATACTTGAAACGTTCTTGGGATAGGTAATCCATCATCACCAACAAGACGTGTATTCAGGTTTTTTTTAGAAGTTTTGTAATTTTAGTGTTTAAACACAATAAAAAGCACAGAGAATACCGGGAAATATAGTCCCAAAGAAGATCTGCTTTTATGGAAAAATTTAAAGAACCATGACTTCATAATTTTGAGTAACTATTAGCAGGAGAAACATGGATTTTTAAGGTGGGTGTATCACTTGAATGTTTGATTTTGAAAGATTAAGAGATTTTGCAAAATATCAGGAAAGCTAGTTTTATGCTTTGTGAAATGATTGTCTAACTTAACATGTATAAAAATTGAATATATTAGGCTCAAACATGCAAAATGGGTGGTATGGTCCTTTANCTTAACATGTATAAAAATTGAATATATTAGGCTCAAACATGCAAAATGGGTGGTATGGTCCTTTAACTTAGAACCATTCGAAGCATTTTGAGCAAAGTTAAAATGATTCAGAACCAAAAGAAAGTTTGTTCCCATTCAGATCCAGAAAATAGCAACGACCTGAAGCAGGAACCATGAACGTATTATTCTACCTCCATAAATGGAAAAAAAAGTTGAAGCGTTTTCAGTGGTTTATGTAACATCCAGTTGGCTCGTGTAAGTTTAAAAAAATGATTAAAGGTTATGGATGAACAACGTGACGCACCATCTTGCTTGTTTGCCCTACTTTTGCTGCCAAAAAAAAAAAAAAAAATNAAAAAAAAAAAAAAAACTTCCACTGGTGACACAGTGGTTCCAATAAAAGATAAGAGATTAGGGAGACTTTATTGATCGGGGGAATTGATTTGCAATAGCAGCATACTAGTGAAATAAAGCAGAATATGAAGCAGAAAATTAAGAAATATAATCTACAATTTACAGTAATGATAAAAGGCAAATTTGGAAGTATTTATTGTGTAAATGTGACTCAATGGAGGCTGTTTTCTGCACCGTGTGTTACAAAGTGCAAATAGTAGCAGAGTTCAAGGCACGTGGCTGCGATGGGATGCAATCCAAAACAATCTGTGGTCAGAGGTCTGCACCCTGTCCTCATCCCTCACCCCCCCNCCCATGGTCTCAGCTGTGGTAACCATCTCAGCAAGGATCCATGACCTGAACCAGACTCCAGAGGCCTGATGGAGATGAGGCGAGCTGGACTGCTGTGTCATATGGACGCCTGTGTTCTTAAGATAATGACTAAGTAGACAATACTTGTAGATAATAAAACGGAGTGCACATGTCAGCATGTTTACACAGTCTGACTCCATATCAGGATCTGGATCTGAATCAAAATATGGGAAATCAGGCTGAAAACTGAAGTCAGCAAAAACTTAAGGGGAAAAAGGGAATATCAAAAACAAATTACCTTTTTTTTTCTGGCCAATCCAGGAGTAGTGATTTTTTTTTTTTTTTTNTTTTTTTTTTTTTTTTGTAAAGATTTTCATTTAAAAATATGTGATTTTTACTTAAATTTTATTTTCTGATGTACCTAAGGTATGTGTGTCCTGCTTTAATGAGTCATGGCTCATTAACGGCTTCCACTAACAGAAAATAAAGAGAAAACAAATAAGCTGTTTATAATATCTGATTTTCATCTAGATATTTATATTATTGATACTTTCACTTTTACAGCCAATTTTAAATATTCAAAATATACATGTTGGTATTTGTTGAGCCAGAACATGCTAGGTACTACATTGTTCCTACTAAATTTTAGTATTTTATTTTATTTTGTTTTGTTTATGTTATTTATTTTTAATTATAATTTAATTTAATCTGATTTATATTTTTAATTAAGAGGGACAAGAACATTTAAAAAATAATAGCAAATTGCTAATTTTCCCTGAGCAGAGGCAAGGATAAATTACATGACCTTAAAGCAGAAGCTTGTGCAGACACATTAAAAATAAGATAATATAAAAAATATTTTGGGATTTTTAAAAAGTAAAAGCAGAATACTTAAAGACAAAAAGCTGAGGTGGAAAAAAAGCAAAAACAAGAAGATCTACGACTGAAAGCTTGGTAATAAAGTTTTTACTGGATCCAAGTAAAAGCAGAAAATAACAACATCCACCTGAAGTGATAGATTCAACTTAAAACAATTTTAAATGATAACTTTTATATCTTCTGTATTTTTATATCTGGCTCATTGTTTAGGAGTTAGGAGTTAAATGCTTTATAAATGGTTTTGTTTGTTGACAAATGACCTTCACTCACTCATGGGTTTCTTTGGAGTATTTTTTGGAGATAAATTCACAAATGGGACTGAAAACAAAACCACATGATCCCAACACATTGATTCAATTATCTAGGAATGCTGCTCTTTTCTGTCCTGGGCTGTTTGACAGCATCGACTCCTTGATGAACCCGATCTGGATACGCCACGAAAACACAGTAGCTGATGTCCAAATACAAACATATTTAAATCCTGATCGCTAAAAATGTAAAGACAGTGACAGAATTAAGTGTGATGTCAAGATAAGGGGCATTAAGAGCAACTTTTGATGAAGATTTTCAGGTAGATATGAAAACTGGGTCAAGTCAACTGGATTCAAGTTTTTAATTCTGTTTCACCACCATCAGTTTCACCATTCATCCAAATGGCTTCATCAGTCAGAAATGAATGAAGGAGGTTAAACCTCCAGTAACTACGGTAACTATGGTGTCAAATCACAACTAACCTACAATTCCAAATAAATATATTGCTCAGATTTTAATTTTAATTTTTTTTATTTATTTATTTTAAATAATGCATGGTGTAAAATGCATTATTCAAATATCAAACAATTAATAAATTTCAACTTCTTTTTGCCCCATATTTTTCTCCTACCAGGGGACCATTAAAAATTAGAACTTGAAATTTATTATTTGAAATTTGTTCATTGCTTGATATTTGAATAAAACATTTTACACCACACATTATTTAAAAAAAAAAAAAAAAAAAAAAAAAAAAGAATAATATATCTATTTATTTGGAACTGTAGGTTAGTTGTGATTTGACACCATAGTTACTGTAGTTACTGATGAAGCTGTGTGGATGAATGGTGAAATGTTTCAGATTAAAAACGTGAATCCAGTTGACGTGACCTAGTTTTCACAAGTATATTAAGAGCAAATGTGGCAGCTCTCTCTTTTGTGCTGTTTCCTGGGGTAAACAGTCATAAAGTGAATAGAGCAAATAAAGTCATAAAATAATAAAAGGTAATTGCAGCAAACGCACAAACATTTGCGAAACAAACAATTTCGGGTATTGCAACAGTAGAAAATGACTATTGCTGCTAGGGATCCTCCTCTCAGCTCAGTGGAAATGTACCAGCAGCCAAAACACATACGCACACACACGCACACACACGTACACATTCATCTCAGCTGGACGTACACGTGAGGTGATCAAGTTTATTATTGACCAGGATTGTTAATATCTGTAGTTAAACGTTATAAGGTCAGAATGACTAAAAAGAAAAAGAAAAAAAAAGCTCTGTGTTCCAGGATTGCTGCTTCTATCTGGCAGATTTAGCCTGTCAGGCTTTTGGCATCAAAAACTTACTTCAATTTGTTAAAACTCAAATCTTCCGATCTTTGAAAAGTCTTATTGGAAAGGTAAAATAAAGTACAGGCAGCGACTACAAACTGTCTGTGAGGCAGATGAAAGGCCGGTACCCTCAGCAGTCTCAGATTACATGTTCCAAGAAAGTTCTTCAGTCTACAAAAGAAAAAAGAAAAAAAAAATCCAACCTAGAAGTTTTTTTGGGGGAAAAAAATATAGAATAAAATTACAAAATATTGCCAATTTTGTACTTGATTTTAGAAGATTCTAGAAAATAAAAGTCTTCATAAATCAACAAATAGTGTATCAGAAGTGATTTTAGACTTGAGAGGGTTAAAGGAAAATAATGGAAATGTAGCATGTAGCTAACATACACAACCATTCCCCAAAACATACGACTGAGCTGCAAATTTTAGAATTTTTTTCCAGACTGCCATTGGTGAAGTAGCATATTTGGGGAAATGGTTGTCAGTAATGTAATGTGTATGTAACTGAGATTGATATTGTGGTCAAACATGCACAATCGCCGGTATGGTCCTTTAAGGTGTGGATGGATGCAAGCCAGATTCTAAAACGGAACTGTGACAAATCTGAAATAAAAACTCTCACCAGCACTGCTCATTTACGTTGGTTTCCATCAAATTTAGAATTCATTTAAGGTCCTGGTTCTCACTTATAGACCTCTACACGGTCAGTCTCAAACAGGTCTCAGGTTTCTCAGGTGCCACAGGTTTCACAGGTCTCTCAAGTCTCTCAGGTTTCACAGGTCTCTCAAGTCTCTCAGGTTTCACAGGTCTCTCAGGTTTCACAGGTCTGTCAAGTCTCTCAGATTTCACAGGTCTCTCAGGTTTAACAGGCCTCTCAGGTTTCACAGGTCTCTCAAGTCTCTCAGATTTCATAGGTCTCTCAGGTCTCCAAGGTTTCACAGGTCTCTCAGGTTTCACAGGTCTCACAGTTCTCTCAGATTTCACAGGTCTCTCAGGTTTAACAGGTCTCTTAGGTTTCACAGGTCTCACAGTTCTCTCAGATTTGACAGGTCTCTCAGGTTTTACAAGTCTTCCAATCAGGGCTTGTTGAGTGTTCCTCGTTCTAGACTCAAGACTAAAGGAGGCCGTCTTTTCAGGTGGTGGCTCCTAAAAAGAACTTCCTGCCTTTAGACTTAAGACACTGTGGAAATCTTAAAGCAGCTAAAGACTCGTCTTCTTAAACTTGCTTTAAGTTTACTGTGTACTCACTTTTGGACTGAGAACTTCTTAGTGTATGAAATGTATGTATGGTAGGTGTTTTTTTAGGGTAGGAGTTTTTTTTAGGGTAGGTGTTTTTTTTAGGGTAGGTGGTTCTTTTTAGGGTTGGTGGTTCTTTTTAGGGTAGGTGTTTTTTTTAGGGTAGGAGTTTTTTTTAGGGTGGGTGGTTTTTTTTAGGGTAGGTGGTTCTTTTTAGGGTAGGTGTTTTTTTTAGGGTAGGTGTTTTTTTTAGGGTAGGTGGTTCTTTTTAGGGTAGGTGTTTTTTTTAGGGTAGGTGGTTCTTTTTAGGGTAGGTGTTTTTTTTTAGGGTAGGTGTGTTTTTAGGGTAAGTGTTATTTTTAGGGTAGGTGGTTCTTTTAGGGTAGGTGGTTCTTTTTAGGATAGGTGTTTTTTTAGGGTAGGTGTTATTTTTAGGGTAGGTGGTTCTTTTTAGGGTAGGTGTTATTTTTAGGGTAGGTGTTTTTTAGGGTAGGTGTTTTTTAGGGTAGGTATTTTTAGTCTGACACACCGAACATGCTGCCTCAGTGTCTTTGAATCTCAATGTCTGTGAAGCATTTTGTGATATTTGTTCTTGAACAGTGCTGCAGAAATAAACTTTTATTCACGTCTGCAGACTGAACTCATTTTTTTTTTGACAGTAAACTCTCCTTCAAACATGTAAACCACAAAACTTCCTTCTTTCATCTGAACATTGTGTCATGTCCATCGCTAATGTGCTGAAACTCTTATCCCAGCATTCAAACATCCAAACTCTACAAGCTTCCCTGCATCACAACACAAACAGAACTCCTCCTCTTGACCTACATAACTCTCCATAACCAGGCCTCCTCCTCCTCCTCCTCCNCTCCTCCCCCATCATACTCCTGCCACTTCCTCTCTGCTGATGCCAGTCTCTCCTTCATCTGCCTCTCTCCTCCTCTTCACTCCTCATCTTCTCTCTTTTTTGTTTTCTTTACAAAAATCCTCTGAGTGTTTAGAAAAATTCTCTATAGTTAAAATGTATTATATTTTATTATATAAATTTAATATAATTTTGAACATGCGTATATTTTATTGTATATTTTTGTTATTATTATTTGTGCTACATGTGTAGGTCTAGCTAAATCAGTTTATATATGTCCAGCGATAATACTGTTGTCTCTGCTAAATGACTCGTATCTGTGCTGAGTTATGCTTATCAGTTTGCTCATGATAAACACGTCCGGCTTTATTTTTTCACGCGTTTGTTCTAGATAATTCTAACAGCCTATTTGATAGCATTGTTTGTGCTGAAGGAAGCTGCAGCAAAAAATCTATTTCTTTCACATCGACTCCACCCAAACACACATTTCCTCCATGCTGCTTCAGGCTCGCAGGAAAAAGTAAAAAAAAAAAAAAAAAAAAAAACAACTGTAAAAATCAGACGTTTGGAACATTAGAGACAGAAATAACTGTAAAATCATGTATAAACACTCATGATGCTGGGTTTTCTAGTTTTAAATGCACATTTGAAACAGTTTTATTGCTTGATGTGATTTATGAGACTTCTGAGCTGGAGGGTTGTGCAGATGTGAGCCTGGAACAGTGAAAATAATCCTTCACCTCACCAGAAAACTTCATCTGACTTTACCCCACTGTCTCCCACTGTGGGAATGCCGGATTCCAGGAGGTCAGATCCATCTATTCGGATTCTGGAATGCAGAGTCACTTTCTTGAATTCATGCAGAAAAACATACAAATCAAATGCAGGAATGAAGTCCAGTTTTTTCCTCCTCCCTCTCTGATTGCTCCGCCCTCATGTGCTTGAGAGCTCATAACACAGCCGTGACTCACTTCCTGTGTTTGCTAAATCTCTGCAGAGAGTCATGTGAAGCTGATGGAGGCAGATCATCCCCACATTCCTGATTTCAAACTAAGAAAGAAGCCCACATATCTGCATATTCTTTCCCTGCCTGCACATGTTTCATATGTAGAGTCCATGAACAACGAAACTGAGGATAAAGCTCTTCCTGAACCCTGAACCAGGGACAACCAGAGCCTTTTAGGACCCAAAGCAGATCTATTGTTCTTTAATGGGAGTCATTCCTATGTTCCCCAGCTCTATATAGCACAATAGATAATAGCACATAATGGGTTAGGGTTAGTCTGTTAACACACACTTAAAAGGATATTGAAGTGGGGAACATAGGGCCCTGGGAACATAGATACACCCCTCTTTAGCATGATTATCAGTCAGTACCTTTACATGCAAACTATTCTCAGCTTTTTATCTGTACTGTGATTAAGGCAAAACATGAGGAAGATATACATACGTATGATATTATTAGGATTTGGTTATTAGTTGAATACACATGACTCATTGCTTACTGGGCGAAAGGGCAGGTATGCCAGGTGAAAAGATGTTTACCCTGATCACAACACGTTGGAACATTTACACGCTTGAATAAATTGATTTACAATAGCATTATCTGCGTCTGTTACTCAGAGTCACGCCAAGTCAATAAATGCAGGTTCCAGTCTTTTTATGATTGATGATGTTTGAAAACTTGATTTAACATGCATGTGTGTGCTTCTTTCTTTCAGGCAGTAGAACTATAAAAACAGGATTATTGCATCTTAAAAAAATGACTTTCTTTCTTTCTTTTTTTTTTTTTTTTTTTTTNTTTTTTTTTTTTTTTTTTTGCCAGTTTGCTTACACAAACCCACTCCACCCATGACACTCCCCACTAAGGCCTGAAGCCTGCAGGCAGCTGCATAAATAGTCAGAAAAAGCCAACAGAAAGAAGGGGCTGGTCCACCTGCAGGTATCCTGTCAGTGCATGAATGAATGAATGAATGTGTTGTTTTCACAACGCTGGTGGAGAAATCTGCAGAATGACACAGTTCCTCAGAACAGCCATCATGATGCAAGAAGTGCTCCAATTCTTAAAGTCACAGTACCAATGCCACAGTGTAAAAGTGCTCATTTAGGAGTGCTCCCTTCAAATGTAAGTAAACGAATAAAGCAGTAAAATAAAGTCGAGTATCAAAGTAAAAGAGTTTTGCTATCAGATCTCTGGGTGTAGGGATATTAGTGCTTTCAGAAGAGCTGAGGAGGGAGGGAACAAAACTAGGAAGGAAGGAAGGGAGGAAGGAAGGAAGGAACAAATGAGCAAAGGAACAAATGAGCAAACAAAGGAAGAAAGGAAAGGAAAAGCAAAGGAAAGGAAAGGAAAGGAAAGGGGAAAAAGTCAAGGATAAGGACAAACAGAAGGACAGAAGGTTTGAAGGAAGAAAAGGGGGCAGGAAAGAAGGAAATAATTAGGAAACAAAAGAGAGAAGCAATGATAAAGGAAGGAAATGAAGAAAGAAGTAAAGGATAAGGAAAGATCAAAGGACTGAAGGATGGAAGGAGAGAAAGGTAGGAATGAAGTAGAAAAGAGAAGGAAGGACTGAAAAAAATAAAAAAAATATGAGCAAATCTGAACTTTATCTTTATGATGAATACTTTTACTTTTGATACTTGAGTATACTTTACTGCTAAACGTATTTACTTCCACCTAACATTTTTTTACTTTGAGTTGTTTGTCAGTGGACCTGAGGCCTGATGTTGTAACTATGATGCTTAGAGCTCCACCTAGAGGACAGATGAGGTGACACACCACCTGGAAAATTCTGTTGTGGTTCATATATTAGCATATCAGCTTAATATCTTTTCCTTTTTCCTACACACCTGTTCATTCGAATAGAGGGGCATTCTCTCTCTCTCTCTCTGAAGTTTCTATCATTTTTTACCTCCTTCTGTGTTAAGGTTTTTAGGGAGTTTTTCCTTGTCTTCTTGTTGGGCTGGGAATCAATATTCTGTATTTATACACTCTTTTTTTTTTGCCTCTAACTATATATGTCAGTCCTTTTTATGACTCTGGGAATTTGTTTAGATGAAGAATTGCACTTTTAAAGTGTATACATCCTCATTTATTGTACATAGACTTCAGACATGGAAAATGTATGCGCACGTTGTTCATAACATATGTGCATATTTAAAACATGATTCAAAATTCAAAAGGCATATTAATAGAAAGAGCAACGTGGTTTTTGATTGGTTAAGAGGTTCAATCTGACAGAAGAGGTGAAGAGAGAAGAATGACTCATTTTTTTCTTGCAGATCATTATAGTGCATGGCTGTCCTCTTTGCACTACTTCACTACAATTGTCAGAATAAAGGGCAACACGGTGGTTTGGTGGTGAGCACTTTTCTGTGTGGAGTTTGCATGTTCTCCCCGTGTTTGCGTGGGTTTCCTCCAGATGCTCTGGTTTTGCTCCCACTTCCAAAGAGATGCAGGAATTGGAAACTCTAAATTGTCAGCACACACACACACACACACACACACACATACACACGGATGATGGATGGATGGATGGATGGATGGATGGATATCATGATAAAAAGATTTGATTCTTCAGGGAAACTTTCTCTGTCCTTCTGCAGTGAGACAGAAAGTCAGTCTCATCATCTCTGGAGAATTATTATTATTATTATTATTAGTTTTGTCAGTCAAGTCCTTTAAAGTTTTAAAGGACTTTAAAACTTTATTGTCATATGCATTAAAAAATTGATGATGCATTTTCAGCACAATGAAAGACTTATACCCATGCTATGCTTTCTCTCTGAACACAACTTGTACACAAAGTACACTCATATGCACAAAATACACACAATAGACTCACATACACAAGTAATCATAATACACCCAAACAAGATACCTATGATACACACGTACACAAAATGCATATAATACATTCATATACGCAAAATACATGAAATGCACTCATGCAAGAAACACATTTTACACCCATATACAGAAAATACATTTAATACGGCCATATATTAAAATATGTAATACACACATATACACAAAATGCACATAATACATATGCGCAAAATACACATAATACACTCATATACACAAATACATGTAATGCAGCCATATATGCAAGAAACACATAGTACACCCATATACGAAAAATACATTTAATACAGCCATATATTAAAATACATACATGCTAGTTTACTGCTTAACCCAAGTTATTGAATCAACCATCAATCAACTATCAGCTACCCTCAGTTAGCTAAACCTCCTGCCATAATAACTTTTATTTGGTCATTTATTTATGGGTTGCGTGAACTTGTTTTCAAAATGGAAAAAAAGAACATTTTCTAAAATTAATGCATAATATATGTTCCTTTAAATATGATTAACACAAAAATTATATGTGTCCTCAAATAATTCTTCATTTATTTTATATTTTCTGACTGTTTTCACGCAGAAGTCCTTAAAATTGTCCTCAGGTGTGACACTATTTCTAATCAAAATATTTTATTTAGAAATTGTAAGTTAAAGGGAAATATACACAGTAATAATCATGTTTGTCCTGATTAAGTATCAGCATTTGCAACACCGGATTTGAAAGTAAAAACATTTCATCCTGTTACTCAGTGAAGTACTTGTAAGGAGTTCTCATTAAAAATTCTGTTATTTTTACAATAAATCAGTCAAACCAACCTTTTCAATGTTTGTTTACAATAAATAATACAACAGCAGAGAATTTTTAAATTAAACATGTTAATTGTGTCACACCAAAGGACTACATAATTGGTCCCATAACTACCATGTGTTGGAAAAAAAACAATGTTTTTATAATATTTTGACCTTCTACTCAGACATGCGCTCCATGCCTTCTGTACTTTCTGACAGAAGAAGGACACTTCTCAGTAAACGATGCCTAATTAATGCTGCTTTATATTTAGTGAAAAGGGTCACAGCAGGTGGACATCATGTTGTACATCATAACAAGTTAGAGTGATAGCTACATGATGTATGGATGATGGAGTAATCATCTGTATTATACATATAAAAGAAATGTAAGATAATTAGTGTTTTTTTAAATTATTTAATTACAGTAGTTTTCTAATAAGAACATTATTCTGCACAGTCACACCAGAGGATAATTATATTTTAAAGAAATTATCAGCATAGTTCAATGAGAGTTTTTATAAATGAAAGAATGATTAAAAGTAAGTACACTCATGTTGCTTTACTTATTGATGACGTAGCTACATGGTGGTATTAGGGGCTGATAGGTACATATGTTGAAGAATGGTTGATGTTGGGCCGATTGGGTGTCGTTTTTAACATGCTCCAAGCTGGTTATGATTTATCAATAGGAAATTGCGTGAAGCTGTGCGTGGTTTTATAAATCTAAATATTTGTGTGTGTACACCATTTCCCTGTTTTGGAGTGTATGTAAACTGTTATTATGGATTCCATGCAATGTTTTATAAATGAGGCCCAGGGATGGGCAAATTTGATGAGGACAGGAACCAATGAAATTTAATTCTCATGGTCAAAGGGCCACACATTAAATAAAACAAAAATCACTGTCAACTCAGTACANCCCCCCCCCCCCCCTCCCGGATAAGGGGAGTACTGGCACCTTTTTTTGTCCACTTCAAGCACTGGGTGTAATATATTTAGTTGGTTTTCTAAACAATTCAAAGTGGATATTCCGCTAGATTGTAGCCTGGCAATCTTTGGTTGCTCTGACAGGACAAGGGCTCTTCCATCCCATCAAAAGGCAGGCTCTTATGGCGGGAATAGTTACAGCTAAGAAACTACTCTTTATGGAATGGAAGTCATCTTCCTCACCATGTTTCACGATATGATGAGATGCTTTTTATTGCTAAGATGGAACAGATTCATTTCAGTAAATGGAACTCCCAAGAGTTTTTTTTTTTTTTTAAACATGGAAGCCACTTTTGGAATCCCTTGATGAGACCTGACTGTTCAATTTACATGTTTTTTGCTGCTGTGTTTTCCATTATTTGGTGTAAATTGTATGTTTCATTTTGTATGATTGTTTGGTAGTGTTGCCTCGCTTTTTTTTTCCTGTCTCTTCTTTTGTTGTGAATTTTGTCATTGTTTTGTTGTTGCACTGGTGTTGTTTTTGTGAAAATTTTGTTTGTTGAAAAACTCAAAATAAAATATAAAAAAAAAAGTTTTTACAGTAAAGTGTTCTGAATCTTTAGATTCAGAAATGTAAAACGCAAAATTTCATTGTACCTGGGAACGTGTAATGACAATAAAGATTATTATTCTGATTCTAAAGTGTGCTGAATCTTTACTCACATTTTTTTTCATATTTAATAAATACAAACTTGTTTCATTCTCTTAATTTAAAAAAAGTTTTTTTTTTCTAACTTTAAGTCTTTTCAACATTTTTCCTGATAAATTTGAGACCTTCAAGAAACATGCTTTTCATGCTGCGTTCACTTACCTCAGAAGTCAGATTTTCCCCAGTCCTAAATTCCAACTTCCGACCTCAAACTATTCCAGCCAAATGTAAATTAAAAAAAACATGACTGAAAGCCAATAGATACTGTAAGATTAAATAAACTTAGTAATAAATGTTAACTAAAGTAAAGTTAGACTACAGGACTGGTTGTGTTGTTTTACAATGATATTAATCTCAGTATTAAACATTTGTCNAAAGTTAGACTACAGGACTGGTTGTGTTGTTTTACAATGATATTAATCTCAGTATTAAACATTTGTCCAGATAAGTAATATTCTGAAGTTATTCACACTTACGTATCAATGGTAAACAGTTATTATACACTGTAGCTATTTAACTTGGCGATATATTTTGGCCTTTTTATTACAATTTCACATAAGAAAAAAATACTTTATTAGCTGATCATTTCCATTCATAAAGCTCGCTTCCACGGCGCTGCCATGTTGAGTGACGTCATACTCNAGCTGATCATTTCCATTCATAAAGCTCGCTTCCACGGCGCTGCCATGTTGAGTGACGTCATACTCGTGAAGTCAGAGTAGGTCATTTTGGTCCGAGTTTCCCAGCCGGAGCTTCGACTTCAAGTGCCTTTCCAACACATTTTTACAAGTAGGAAGTCAGAAAAATCCGGGTTCCGTGGTCTGTGGAACGCAGCATCAGGTTCCTCTCCTCAGAGGCTCCTCCCACTAGGTGAGGCTCCGCCCAGTGGGTGTGGTATCATCAATTTCAGCGTCCTTGCAACGGCTTTTTTTTTTTTTTTTTNTTTTTTTTTTTTTTTTAACCTTCATCACTCCATATTCAGTCATTTGACAAATTAATTGCTGAAAAATGGAACTTGGCCAGTGTCTTTGCTTCATGGCTGCAGTGATCTTCGTCCACGCAGCCCTACGGAAACTCACGGAGACCAGTAGAGTTGGATTTTGGATGGTTGTCTTCGTGGTGTTTGGGGCCATCGCGGCGTCCGGGTACTATTACTACTTTTGTGCTTCCCCTATGTTCTGTGGGCTGGTCGAGCTTTTCTGCAGCGTCTGTCTGAAGTTTGTGAGTTTGAGCAGCAAAGGAGAATTTCTGACGGCTAAGGGAAGAGCAGTGCTGATCACAGGTGAGAAAACACTCTGATGCTAACGGCCATTATGTAGCTACACCTGCTGTTTTTGATAGAAATTGCTACTTTTATTGACCAAGGTGGCATTAAATTGATTTAAATATATTGCCTAAACTGCAAGGCTTCATTCAGCAGCCACGTACGAACCCGGGCTCCACAATCCGTTCATTACGAACGTTAATTTTCAAAAATGACATTCAGAATTTAGATATAAACAATCTAATTATATTATATTTTTTGATGTTATTCAATAATCACACAATGATAATGAATAACTGTGACAAGTGGCATGTTCCATTGGCTACAGTTACCGTTATGATGAACAGGTAGCATAAACGGTAACCGTTTATGCTACCTGTTCATCATAGGCTATTTGTATGTCCGTTCAAAAGTGAAGTCCTTTTTGAAAATTAACCTTTTTTTTCCAAAAAAAAATGTTTCCAAAAAAAAAATTTTGTTTGGAAACATGATGTGACAAACAAAATATAATATACGTCCACAAGATCGCTTCTAACGGTCTAACGGCCTTTTCAAAACGTTAACGTAAAGTTCAGAACAAGTGCGCAATCAATTTGTTTGCGGTGGAGTGCCGCAAGATGACGGCCAGAGAAAAGTTAAGGCCCTTTAAAAAAAATCTCTAATTGAAATGAATAGAGGCGGCAACCTGCCGCTTCCCGGTGTAAAAGGGTTAGATGTAGATGCCGTTGCTGGGCTAAATTTTAAATTTTCATCCCTCAAGAATGATTTTGCACTGCTTCTTAAGTCATGGTTATATGTGACTACCACAACATTTCTCTGCTTCTAATGCTGCGTTCAAGTTACCTCGGAAGTCGGATTTTTCCCAGTCAGAAGTTCCGATTTCTGACCTGAAACTGTTCCAGCCAAATGTAATCAACAAAGCATGGCTGAGCACCAATAAATACTATAAGATTAACTTAACTTTTCATAAAGTTAGCATTTATTACTAACTTTATGTTTTATTTTATGGTATTTATTGGTTTCAGCCATGTTTTTTTTTTTTTTTTTTTTACATTTGGCGTTGTGGGTGCTGCAACGTTTGGAGGTCAGAAGTCAGAATATTCAACTGAAAATTCTGACTTCCCACAGTGACTGGAATGCAGCATAAATACATCAGTCTGCAGTTTGAGAAACAGACATCTGACGGGTCCTCAGTAGGCTTACAGAGAACACAAATGGTATGAATTGTTGATCTGTCTCTGTGAAGTTTGGACATTTTTGTGTCACTATAAGCTTATGGAAGATTATAAGGGACACAATTAAAATAAAAAAAAAATAGAATGAAATATAATACACATTTGTGAAATACATACATGATTTCATTTGTATTTCATTCCCATACATGTATTTACTGTTTCATAAATAAGTGAAAAACATGGTATCTGCCCCCATGCTGTGATTGGACTGTGTTTTCTTTTTCATTCTGGCACTAATAAGGCTCTGCTTCAGAAAAAGAAAAGACAGGGCTTTGCATTTAGCATTGGCATGTCTATGCTGCCCCCTGCTGGACAACAGTGAAATGAAAAACCCCTGATCTTTTCTTTTCNAAAAAAAAAAACAAAAAAAAAAACAGTTTGCACTATACAATATGTTTTTCATTTATGCTGCGTTCGACAGACCTTGGAATTCAGATTATTCTGACTTCTTAATTGGAAAACCGCGTTGGAACGGTACTTGAAGTCAGAGCTCCAGCTGGGAAACCTGGACAAAATGATCTACCCCGACTTACCAAGTATGATGTCACTCAACATGGCGGCGCCATGGAAGCAAGCTTTGTGAATGGAAATGATCAGCTAAAAGGCGAATAAAGTATTTTTTCTTGCGTTAAATTGTAAGAAAAAAAGTCGGAATATATCGCCAAGTTAACTATCTATTTTATATAATAACACTTGTCATTGATACGTAAGTGTAAATAATTTCAGAATATTACTTCTCTGTACAAAGTTTAATATCCACAGTGATTAATATCATTGTAAAACAACACAACTAAACAATCCTGTAATCTAACTTTACTTTAGTTAGCATTTATTACGAAGTTTAATTAATTTTACAATATTTATTGGTGTTCANCTAACTTTACTTTAGTTAGCATTTATTACGAAGTTTAATTAATTTTACAATATTTATTGGTGTTCAGCCATGCTTTTTTGATTATGCTTGGCTGGAACGATTTGAAGTTGGAAGTTGGAAACTCCATCTTGGAAAAATTCGACTTCCGAGATCTGTCGAACGCAGCATAAATTTACGGCTACCACTGGCTGCTGGCCTATCAGAATTAAGAGGCAGAGTTTACTACCGTGCATGACAGCGGAGTCATTCATGAAGCTAGTAATGTTGGTATCAGAGTATCTAGACCTTTATGATACCTCAGCAGACAAATACACAGATGTAATCAAAAAGCAATGGGCATTATTAAATATTTTCTCAAAAATATTTTCTGGATTGACAGATAGGTGTAGTTAATAGCTAACAGCTAGCTAACAAGCAGCCCCAAACCACAGGGACATGCTGTCAGTGGGGTTAGCCATGAGTAAATTCAGATCTCGTTGGAATGAACAACGAGCTATTGTTCATGCACTTGTACAATATCATTGTTAAACAAATAGATTATCGTCTGACTAAACAGTTTTAATAATTGTTTTTTTCTGCCATGTTTCCACCAAAATTGACCATCTATGGGCCAGTCTGTTTTTAAAGTAAAAACAAACAGTTAACTATCTGATATTAAACATTACAATTACATGATTCTTATGGTTGTTTCATATGTTCATTTTAACAGCTGAATGTAGAATCTCTCAGAATGTGTGTTAGTGCTTTATGTGTGATGGACTCTGATTCAGTCCAGATGCATTCATCTTAAATTCCAGCAGAGGGCAGTCAAAGCTGTCCATTTTATGGGATATGAACCCCTCACTGTGGAGTTGCTGCTGTTTTGCTCTTTTATCTGAGGTCAGTGGATCCAAACGGCAGTAATTTAACGTATTTCTTCCATATGGAGGTTGTGACACGGGGTTTGGTTATGCCCTGGCCAATCTGCTAAGCGATAAGGGAATGAAGGTGTTCGCTGGCGTGCTGAACATTAACGGGCTCGGAGCTCAGAAGATGAAGCATCGATCTAAAAACCTGCAGGTCCTCCAGCTGGACGTGATGGACGACTCTCAAATACAGGAAGCTTACCATTTCATCCGTGCTCAAGTCAGAGAGGCAGGTGAGACTGCTCTGTTTTCTTTACCCACAAATTCATTTTCAGGATAACAGAGGGCTCAGGCCCTTCCCAGCATGCACTGGGGGTAAGTAAGTAAAGCACCCTAGCAGCACAATCCCATAAGTCTCCTTGTTCTTGCCTCATGTTTGGCAGGTTTGTGGGGTTTGGTGAACAATGCAGGGATCTTTCATTGCCCAGTTGATGCAGAGCTTCAACCAATGGCAGTCTTCAGACGCTGCCTAGACGTCAACTACCTGGGTGCCGTGAAGATGTGCCAGGCCTTCCTGCCGCTGCTGCGGAGGTCTAAAGGAAGNCTACCTGGGTGCCGTGAAGATGTGCCAGGCCTTCCTGCCGCTGCTGCGGAGGTCTAAAGGAAGGATTGTCAACATTTCCAGCTTGTTTGGTAAATCTGACTCAAAAGCAGCAAGAGAAATGCTGAACGCTGCAAAACAACTTGTGCAGTAAAGGTTTCTAAAGGGCCATACCGAGTGTTTTACATATTGAATGCATTTGCTACAAATCCTGAATACAGCAATTACTGATGAGTATTTTAGAAGTGTCACTTCATAATTTTAGATTGATCAATGTGTTTTTCTACCTCTCAGACATCCATTAGGTTTAATTCATTTGGTATTCTAGTAAAGGACCATACTGGCAATTTAGCATGTTTAAGCCCAAAACATACCACCTACACACACTCTACATTACTGACAATTTCTAAAACATAAACCCTTATTTTAGTTTTTCTGTTATTTTGCCAAATCTAATCTTTCAAAATCAAATGTTCAGGTGATACACACACACACACACCTTAAAATTCAATGTTTCACCTGCTCGCACTTTTGCTGACTGTAGAAGGCATTTTAATTTCTAGGTAAAAGCCCTGGTGGAGACATACATCGTCTTCCATGCAGCTCCATGTTGGATCAGTTAAATGAATTTTCTTCAACAAAAGTGTTTTTTGCTGTGATCGATTATTTATCTCAAGCATGTTTCAAGTCTCTACATGTTTCAAGTCTCTAGGGTACTGGAATGGATTACAATAAATGGCAGGAAAAAAGATTCTAAACTTTACTGTGATATGTATGAGGATTGTATATGTTGGACTCAAATGTGCCAAATCGCTGGTTTTGCTGATTGTTTGGTCATACGTTTAGATTTTAATGCATGAATATTTTTTGCTCTTGCAGTAGAGATCCCCATGCCCATGTTTTCTGCTTATGGAGCATCGAAGGCGGCGATGAGCCTTCTCTCCAAAGTCCTGAGGCTGGAGCTGGCTCAATGGGGTGTCAAAGTCGTCAACATTCAACCTGCAGGCTTCAAAACAGGTACGTTTGATCCCAATGTTTAAACAGGAATAACCCAGAAAAACCCAACAACACCTGTGGAAAAGTCAAGAATAACCATAAGAATCACTAGAATCACTAGCGATCACTAGAATCACTAATCACAGCAATCACTATTATAATGTAGGATTATTATCCCTCATTATGCCTATCCTATGGTCTAAAGGCCCCGTGGTTATTTTTTGTCATCATCATTTTATATTCTTACTATTATTATTATTATTATTATTATTATTATTATTATGNTTTTTTGTCATCATCATTTTATATTCTTACTATTATTATTATTATTATTATTATTATTATTATTATTATTATGTTGGATGATAGCTAATGTCGTATTAATTAAGTAACATCAGACTGGAGGTTGTGCTGTTGTACTGGATATCAGCACAGCTATGATTATCTTCCTATGACCAAGCACCATTTATTAGTTAATAATAAGCCACAACAGATTATGATTTGTTTACTTATTTAAGCATTTATTTGGCACAAATAGTTCTGCAGCTGGACTGTTGCTAAGCAACACATAAACATTTTCCTGCACACTAGCTTGCTGGCTACTTTGTGTATGTTACCGCAGGTGAGCTACTTTGTATGATCATATCTGTATGTTTCCAGTGAAATAAGAGTCTCTGACAGCAGCTTTGGTGGTGTGTGTGATAGAGTCCTGCATGGTTTGGGATGCACCGGGTCCCGAGGCAATTTACAAATCGGGCTGAGTTTCAGCTGAATTTCACAATGCTGGTTTGGCCCGGGCTGGGCTCTGGCTGGGCTCTGGCTTTTTTTTTTTTCTCCTTTCTCCACTCACATCATAACATGCCTCCTGATGCTGCATCACGTGTTGGTGCTCAGAAACTGCAGCGTCGCTGTTTTCTGGATGCTGCAGCAGCAACTGACAGCCGTTACTTTTACTTTGAAAAGAGCTGAACTTCTGGTTCTGATGAGAAAAAAAAAAGACCGCGGGACTTGGGTCGGGTTGGGGCTGAGAATTTCATTAAATATGGCTTGGGGTCAAGTTTGGACTGCAGGCCTCCACTTTGTGATTCTGATGAGCTTGATCAGACAGAACGCTGCTCCATCGTTTCCTGTTCTCTATGGATGGTCTCTGACCTTCACTTTGACCTTGAGAAATTGGGAATCATCCCTCAAGCCAAGGCCATTTCTGAGCACTTTGGCTCCCCCATTCCCCTGAAGGAATGCTCAGAAAAAAGGCAAAGTTTCTGCCTTCACTTATAACATATTTCATTCAGTGTTAAATCTTATTGTCAAAAATAACAACACAGCTTGGGATCTACTTTATTGTGTATTTTTGCCACAAAGAGGCACTACAGACTAACTCTGTTCAAATCACCATGTGGAAAAATAGCTTTTTGTTTGTTAATATATTTCCATCCATTCTAATGCATTTTAACTCAACGTTGCTTCATTTTAACTTGCAACAAGATGGATCGTAATGCTGAGATTTGTTTGCCCTGACTTTTCCTGGCTTATTGAGCATCCTTAAAGTAGACAAACCTTGAGTTGTTTTTTTTTTTTTTTNTTTTTTTTTTTTTTGGTGCAGAATCACCAATAACATCATCATAGGATGGCTTCAGAGATACGTCTCTATTTATGTTCATCATATCTACGATAGAGACGGTCTTGTAACATGGAAGTGTTTTAATCATCTTCAATTTTGAGAAACTTTCCTTAGTACATCTGAAAATTCATTTACATTACAGATGCTAATCTACACTCTCAACCCAACGAAATGCTGATAACCATATCTTATTATGAACATCTACTAATGGAAAGATAATAAACTCTATATAAGACTTTTTCAAACACATTTATGCTAAGCAACAAGTATGCTAAGCTTAAATGATTGTGGTAAATAATGTTTTATCTCATTGGGGTGTCTGTAAAGCTAAAACAGGTTCATGTCATTGGCTAACGTTTATCCAGCTAATTGAAAAAAGCCTATACAAAAATTTTAGATAAAAAAAAAAAATGCTGTGCCTCTATATCTGACTTTCTTTGCCTCCTCCTCTTTCTGTTTGGAGCATCAGACACCCTTAATCTTGTTATTATTTGTCGTTTCCACCTAACAACTAATTCACTGTCGCCCTTTATTGCAATTTTGTCTCCATCTTCCAATATTATTAGAGGACCATACCACCCGTTTTGCATATTTGAGCCTAATATATTCAATTTTCATACATGTTACGTTACTGACAACCATTTCCCAAAGCATACTACTGGAACGGTGAATTAAAAATGTTTTTCCTACCTTCCAGACCACCATTGGTTTCAGTTCATTTTGGTACGCCATTAAAATCAACTTGTTGATACTTGAAACATTCTTGGGGTAGGTAATCCATCATCACCAACAAGAC
>VXCM01004019.1:0-30721 GCA_014773175.1 Lucifuga dentata
GTCAAGAGGCCCAACGAGAGAACTGGAACTCTGACAGTGGAGCAGTTGCTGCCTGAGGACGCCGGCGTGTATTTCTGTGCTGTGAGTCAACACAGTGATGCAAACACACTCGATGGCTAAACAAAAACCCCAAAGCACTGTCAGTGCAACTGTTAATAACAGACTCTCTCTGTGTGTGTGTGTGTGTGTGTGTGTGTGCGTGTGTGTCATCTCAGCTACTGCAGGGGACCTTGAGAACCACAAATAAAACCAATGACAGTTTAATTCAGGATGTAGACTCTGATACAGCGAATTACAGGATCACAGACATTAATAAGAAAAAGATGAAGACAAAGAAGGCGACGACAAAGAATAAGAGGAAGAAGAAAACAAAGAAGACAATAACAAAGAAGAAGATGAAGACAACAAAGAAGACGAAGAAGATGTCAATGACAAAGAAGAAGAAACAATTTGCCACTGACCTACAGTCATTCTTACCAGATGTAGCAGCAGTACCTCTAATGGCCTGCAGGGGGATCTCTACACCTGCACTTTCTATTTGTGCACGTGCACAATTTCATGTACAACTTCATTTACAATTTACAACTGCATTTAAAGATTCTGGTTGATGTTTGGTCATATTTAGGCTGAAAGTGGAATATTGTGGAATATTGCATTATATGTATTAAATTAGATTGTTTCATCCTGAGGAAAATTCTTCACAAAAGTTGTGTAAAAATACGCATAAATGTAAAGTCGGAACATGTTTACGGACATTTGAAATATGAAAACCTTCTTCCACATCCACTGGAATTTAATTCTTTTTGTTTTAATGTGACATTCCAGTAGTTGCATTTCTTTTTATTCCTCTTTCCATTTTGAGTTTTATGGATTTTTTTCTTCTTTTGCAAATTTTGTAAAATTCCAATTCTTCTTTTTAAAATGACACAATTTCACCACCACCACCTTTTTCTGGCTTATGTAGAATTCTATTTTTATTCTTTATTTGAACCTTCATCCAATAAATTCTCTACTTTTTCAGGCTTTTCAATGGTTGTAATATTTACAGTGACAGTACACACTAGTAAAACTGCCTTAATCTTGAATAAACCACATATAAAATCCATAAACTATCAAAACTATGATCAAACACTAATCATCACATTCTGAATTTCACATTAACATTAATAAAATCTTATAGAATCACAGGTTAAAGGACCATACCACCCATTTTGCATATTTGAGCCAAATATATTCAATGTTCATACACATAAGGTTACTGACAATCATTATCCAAACGATAAAACTGTTTTTCAGCTTTCCTGACATTTTGCAAAATCTCTTAATCTTTCAAAATCAAATATTTAAGTGATACACCCACCTTAAAAATCCATGTTTTGCCTACTAATAGTTACGCAGCCTTATGAAGTCACGGTAATTTAAATATTTTGATAAACGCAGGTCTTCTTTTGGGACTATATTCCCCGGTGGAGGCATACATTCACTCCACGCTTTTTATTGCGCTTAAACACTAAAATTATGCAACTTTGAAAAACACCTGAATACACGTCTTGTTTGCGATGATGGATAACCTATCCCAAGAACGTTTCAAGTATCAACAAGTTGATTTGATGGTGGTCTGGAAGGTAGGGAAAAATTCACTGTTCCAGTAGTATGCTTTGGGAAATGATTGTCAGTAACGTTACGTGTATGAAAATTGAATATATTAGGCTCATACTGTACATGCAAAATCGCCGGTATGGTCCTTTAAATGTCTTGTCACTAACTAATGGCAGCATTTTATTGAGAGCGGCGTCATATGACAGGAAGGAAGATGCGACACTCTGATCAGCTGTTTTGTTGAATCTCACTGTGATTGTGATCAATTGTGTCAAAATGTTTTCACCCTTCATCTTCTTCATTCTTTCTCTGCTCTCTGCTGCAGGTATTACTGATTTTTATTCAGCGGCTTTTAGTTGGTGTTGACATTTTTGCCTAAACCGTGGTTTCTGGTTTGGTTACAGGCGTTTCTGTGAGTAATCCAGTCCAGCAGACTTCACTCTTACTGGTGAATGTGGGTCAGTCTGCTCAGATATTCTGCCGTCACCACCTGGGCGGCAGTTACTTCCAGATGTCCTGGTATCAGCAGTTATCAGGGGAGAGTCTGAATCTGATCGTCATCACAGTGCCTTATTCGGATCCTGATTTTGGTGATTTTAGCCAAGTCAAATTCTCAGCGAGCAAGACTGAAGCTGAGAGAGGATCCTTCACCGTCAAACATGTGGAACCCGGTGACAGCGGAGTGTATTTCTGTGCTGTAAGCACACACACACGGCACTGTAGATGCTCGACAAACTGCACAAAAACCACAAGACACGTGACTCAGGC
The DNA here is from genome assembly GCA_014773175.1 of Lucifuga dentata. Lineage (NCBI taxonomy): Eukaryota > Metazoa > Chordata > Actinopteri > Ophidiiformes > Bythitidae > Lucifuga > Lucifuga dentata. The sequence continues at coordinate 2,368 of VXCM01004019.1, forward strand.
TGGCACGCTGCCAGATTTCACCACAGCTCAGTGAGGAGATTCACATCTGACAGAAAGTCTGATGAAGCAGAAAAAAGAAATATGTCATAAAAGACTAAAAGATCCCATAAGTGTCAAAGAGATAAAGATTTAATATACATATAAGATTTACAGTATATCAGATTAATTAGGCTAGGCTTGAAGAGAATTTTAGAGGGAATATGTTAAGCTTTTTATTTTTCCACCTCATTTTTATAGTTTAATATAAGTATATGTTGAATATTGTCAAAAGTTACAGAAACTGAAGTTGTCGTCTATAGAAATGCATCAAGTAAGATAAATTCAAAGGTCCTGAAAGCTTTGTTTTTGATGTGTCTCCTTCTGTAACATGTTGACATTTGATGGCCAAACAGAAACTGCACCTAAAATGGTCTGTTTTCACTCAGTCCACACAGTGGTGATACAGCAGTAGAAGTGGACAAATGTGTTTTTTGCACATTAAAGTGATGCAAAGGTCTCAAAACGGACCTAAATTAAAAACAGGACATGGAAATCTGTATAATACAAATAAATTTCAATAAATCAGTACATGTTATCTTCATCTTTAACATTCTGCTTTGGAAATAAGATCATCACTTCATATACATGCATATTCTCATCAGGAAGCATTTTTATTTGCATGTACACTAAATATGCAAATCACAAGAGGAAGGACAAAGGAGTAGCCAAAAATCTGTTTCAAAAGTCACAACTTCTGTCTCCTCCCTTCGCTGTTTTTCTGTCATTGCAGAGACAGAGAGGAAGTCAAACTCGTCATGATCACAAACCTCAGCGGCATCGCTCTGCTGATTCTCTCGCTCTCCTGTAGGTTTGAATCCGATCTATCTGACTAAAAGTTTCATTTTTTCCCAACCAAAATTGAGTTTTCTCACTATATTTTTCCCTTTTTTAACTGCAGGTTCTTCACTGAGCAATGAAGTTGTTCAGCTTCCTCCAGCGATCCTGGGAAATCTTAATGATTCAGCAACAATCACCTGCAGCCATTCAATCAGTTCATATAACACAATACTGTGGTACCAGCAGCTGATTGGTGATTCTGACCTCAAATTGATTGGATATATTGTTTACACGAGCCCGAGCTATGAGGATTCTTCCCAAAATGACTTCAGCATGAGTGGAGATGGTTCCAAGGAATCGTCCCTTCACTTTAAACTCAGACAGCCGTGTGTGTTTTACTGTGCAGCTAGTAGACACAGTGACTAAATCAGCTTCTTCCCTTTACAAAAACGCTTTCTGATAAGCAGCCACATTAATTCACAGTGAAGAAGAAAACAGCTGCATGTAACCGTAGCTTACAGCAGGAAATCATCACTGATATCAGCCCTGAAATGTCTCTCTTCCTGTTTAACAGGATATAAATCCAGCTTTTTTACTTTTCACTCTCATTTTCATCACAATCACGATCAGAATCATCTTATATTTAGCAGCTCTGCCGTTCTGTGCGACAGGTAACACCACTTTAAACTTCTGCAGTTTAAAGTCATTTCTGTAATAATCTTTTCAATGAATTTGGCTTTTATTATGAGTGGAAGAATTTTCTAGAATCATTACTGCCTTTTTTCCCACATTTTCTAGAATTAATTTTAAAAAAATGTTATGGATTTTACTTCAGAAAAAAATGACAGATTTGGAGAGTAGATTTTTTTTTTTTTTTAACACTTATACAAATTTTTCCTAGATTTTTTTTAGACTTTCATTTTCTAGAATTTTCTCGAATACAGAAGAAAATCAAGAAATCAGAATCAAAAATTCATTTTAGATTTTTTTCAAGAATTTTTAAAAAAAGATTTGAAGAGTGTAAAAACTAAAATGTATCAGATAATCAAGTGTGGAAAACTTTTCTAGAATATATTTGTCTTTCACTTCTAAATTTTTGCATAGAATTTGAAAACTGGATTTTTTCCCCCTCTGTTTTTATGAGACTTTTTATTTATACTATTTATCTAGAAATTTAGAAAGTCAAGCAGAAATCAGGAACTTTTATAGAATCAAGAATTTTCTAGAAATAGCAGGAAAATGGCAAAAAGTCACAATTTTCACAAGCAAGGTCATTTCAAGTGACAAAAGCCACATTCAAAGAAAGGTAAAATTTCAAATTCAACTTACACCTCCTGGATATTCTGTAGTAAATCTTAAAAACCTTTTTGTTTGTGCAGAACTCTCACAAACCAGTGTTCATCAGACTCCCAAAGAAATGATCCTGGAGCCTGGAGAAAAAGTCCTGATAAACTGCAGCCACTCCAACCCTAATTTTGTCATGATTCTGTGGTACAAACAGCCAGTGGGGAGCAGAGAAATGTCTCTCATTGGATATGCAGGATTAAACAGTCTGAGAGTTGAAGATCCATTTATAAATCTTTATTTTGTGACCGGGAATGCAGAGTCTGTCGTCTCTGCATAGCTCAAAGCTGAAAGGAGCCGAGGACGGTGGGGTTTATTTCTGCGCTGCCAGTTATGCACGATGCTGCACAAAACCTCCATCTCCAACAAAAAACTCCTCTGATATGACAATCATTCACCTGCTGAGAACCACAGAACAGACAGAAACCACAGGGAAAACGTCTCATGCAATGCGTCTTTCATCCATTGGGGTTCAGTGTTTCTCCACACATCTTCTGACAAATTCTGAAAATCTGGATTCATTTTATTTAGTCTGATTATATCTTTAAAAAAAAACTGTCATGATTCCCTATTTAACCCTCAACTATGAGAATTTACACCTGTAGCTACCATATATCTAGATGTTCATCCAAGAAAATGCATAAATTCTTATAAATATAGATTAGGAAATATTATATCATATTATATCATATTATATTATATTACATTATATTATATTATATTATATTAGAGGGTGTGTGTGTGTGTGTGTGTGTGTGTGTGTGTGGTGATTAACAGCTCAGTGTGTTCATGGTATTCATGCTGAAAAAATGGTTGCCAATCAAGCTTCAGCTAATAATGTATTAATGCATTAGATAATGGTCTCTGATATTTTTGGACAAAAATGTAATATAATTTAGAATTTGTTTGGAACGAGTATGGATGCCACATATGAAATTTTCGATAAAGAATCAATGAATAGTAATGTGGATATGATGACTAAACAGGTCATTTAACTAATAATCAGTCCTGTAAAACCAGGAAAATAAAAAATATAAGCAGCACATTAATATAACCAAATCTCTGACTTTATGTAGTTATAAGATAGTATCTAGTTGATTTTTGTGATTTTGTGATTGTGATCATGTTATATTTCAAAAATGTTAGCTTTCATGTGACTTTAATAAAGCAGTCATGTAATTAAAAAGCTTGTTTTAGCTTCTTCACATATTCATTATGTTCATATTCCTAAACTTTATGACTTATAATAATTCATAAAGCACACCGCTTATTAAATCTGAAACAGTCTGATTCAGTCTCAGTCCTCTAATTAGCATTTTCTGAGGCATAATGAGTCTGGTAACATCTTGTAAGTTGCTTTGTTTCCTAAAGGTGGCAGTACATCTTTATTCTCACTTTGAAAGCTAATTTGATGATTAATCTAGAATAATTAGAGGAGGAGCTTAAGCGATGGCACCACCCACCTGACAACTTCCTGTTGACTTTGCTAACAGGAAAGTTTCCTCAGAAAAGGATGTGGAATCGCAGCGACTCATAGCAACAGCAACATTATGATTTAATATTCTGAATATTCTGAAAACAACATGATCATCTTATTCCTGTGCATTACTTTTAACACTATTCTGGTTTCAGGTAATGTCATCAAAAACCATTTGATAGCGTTTTTTTTAAAACTATTTTTGGTTTTGTATAGTTTTTGCAGACAGTGATGTAAAAGGTAAACTTACTCAGAAACTAAAGGCAGCATTATTGTTAACAATTTTACATATTTAAATGTCGTTGCAAGATATTCTGCTACTTTATCATTTCTGATTTTTTATGAAAATAAAATATCACTCAAACACTGCTTGTTAAAGGCGTATGTTTTTCCTCAGGTTCCTCTCTGAGCGACAAAGTCTCTCAGACTCCAGCAGAGATGTACAAGAAAACAGGAGAAGCCACAATCAGCTGCTCGCACACTATTCCCAGCTACAACCAAATCCTCTGGTACCACCAACCAAAACATGGACAGCTACAGTTTCTCGGATACATGCTAACAGCCATAGCAAAACCAGAGCCCGGATGGCCTGTGGAGCTGGGCGGGAGCGCAGATACAGGAAGAAACAGCACGTTAAAGGTTCAGCAACTGCGCCCGAACAGCAGCGGCATGTATTTCTGTGCTGCTAGTTTCCACAGTGATTCACGCCGCTGCTGCTCAGTACAAAAACCTCCACATTCACACGCTTTTCATTTCTGTTCAGGGAAATCCAGCCTTTTGCACCTGTATTAACCCATTCTAACCAAAGCTGGCCTCCACTCCCACTCAGATCACAGATTACGGAGGGGAGGTTCCTTCTATTTGACCTCCCGCCTCCTGTTATAAAGGCGTCTGATTTCCCTGTGTATCTGATTATGTCTGTTGAGGTCGCAGCTCATTTTAATCATGATAACTCAAACTCTCATTGTGTTTATAACTTCATTTCTGCGGCTTCAAGGTACAAAGACAAAAACATTTTTTTTTTTTTTACAGTATAGTAGATTTCATTGTGCCTCTATGTTGATGAGATCTTTTATTTTCTTTAATTTTGATTAAATCTGGCTCAAAAATATCAGTAGCAAAAGCTGAGTAAGGTATTTTGCCAATTTTGCTAAATTTCCATTTATAGTTGATACAACTGATTGTTAAAGTTTGCAATTCAATTTTCCATCTGAATCTAGTGACACACTGCAGAAATTTTTGTCGTTAAAAACAGCAATATTTCACATTGAAGTCTTATTTTCACCAATAAACACAAATTTAGGATATTACTATTTGCATTGCTCCAGAGGATTAAACACAAAGATTTCAGTCTGAAGCAGAACTTTATCATTAAATGTTTCACTTTTGTATTTTCTCTCCACAGGTCACTGCCAGGACGTTATCCAAGAGCCTGAAATCAGCTGGAAGTTGGCGTCCATGTCTGCAGACATGAACTGCAGCCATAAGAGAGACGCTGCTCATACACAGATGTACTGGTACAAACAGCGGCCGGGTGAACCCATGACCCTCATCGTCTACACGGCCGTTGGTGCAAAGCAGGACTATGGGGGGGGGGTCAGCCCGGACAAATATTCAGCCGTCAAAACGGTCATGGAGAGGGGGGCGCTCACCGTGAAGGATTTGCAGCCGGAGGACAGCGGCATGTATTTTTGTGCCGTCAGCAAACACAGTGATGGAAGAAATGTGAACAGCTGAACAAAAATGGTTTGCCATTTAATTTGGTTTTCAGATCAAATCAGAACTTGACTTTCAAATTATTCCTGTAGGTGGAGCTAGAGCTCAAGAAATTGTCTTCAGCTAATGTGGCTGTGGGAGGAGGGATTTGATGAAGAATGAACAGCAATAAAGCCACTCAGTGTCTGTGGCAGTTAAGAAAAGGAGTCGACATGCCCAACATGTTCCTTGGTAATAATTTTGTTTTCTGTAACACAATATTCTCTGTGCATATTTTGCTCTCTGCAGTTTTTTCAGGAGTTTCTCTGGGAGTCCAGATCTCTCAGACTCCTTCAGAAGTCTTCAGAAAGCCTGGAGACAAAGTCCAGCTGGTCTGCAGCCATGAAAAAACCGACTATACACAGATGTACTGGTACCAGAAATCCCCTGGAGACAGCGCCCTTAAACGCATTGGACATGTTTATTACAGCACCATAGACCTCGAGGAGTCTTACAGGCAGCATTTTAACATTACCGGAGACATGAGTGGACAAACAGCAAAGAACGGCTCTTTGTTTGTAGTCGACCTAAAGGCACCAGACCACAGCGCAGTTTATTACTGTGCAGCCAGCTACGCACATCGACTGCAGAGCCCCCTCATCAATACAAAAACTAAACTTTATCAAACCTTTCTGGCTTTGAATAGGATGGAGAACAGGCTCCTCCCAGCCAGCTGCATTTGATTTGATGCCATCATCATGGCAGTAACAGACTTTTTTTTTTCCACGACTTCCCCATTTCTTCTAATATGAGCTCAGTCAGCAGAGACACCAGATCATCACTCAGTTATTCTGGGTCATTTAATATGGTGATCTGGAAATTAAGAAAATTCAAAATGATCTTCTTTCTCCTTTTCTGTTGCCTGGCAGGTAACACCTGTTGCACAGGAAAAAAAGTATTTGCTTCTTTGAATGTCAAAATGTCTATTTTTTGGTAATTTTCCTTCTCTGTTCAGGCTGTCTGGGTCTTGAGGTCCAACAGACTCCGCCTGATCTGATCAGAAGTCCTGGTGATACTGTGCAGCTTTTCTGCGCTCATGGAAAAACCGACTACAGAATGATGCTCTGGTACCAGCAGCCACACGGAGACACGGCTATGAAACTCATTGGATATTTGTACTTCAAAGATTCTACATTGGAAGAACCATATAAACAGCAATTCAATATCACTGGAGATTTGAGTGATAATAATGCAAAAAACGGTTCTCTGATGTTCCAAATCAAAGGACTTGAGCACAGTGCAGCTTACTATTGTGCAGCTAGTGAAGCACGTCGACGCAAATCCCCTTTGCTCTTTGCAAAAACTTGAACCTATACTTCATTATCAATGGTTTAGGATAAGACATGGAATAAACTGCTCCAAAACACCTGCTTCTGTGGTCGTTTTTTGGTTTGATGCAATCGTATCATCAGCTAATATGAAAGTGTTCTTCATTTCTGTTAACCATTTAGCTACAAGCTGCGATATACTGGCAGCTGTCCAAAAGCAAAATGACACAAGGGATTCAGGCAAAAAAAAGGATTAAAAAAAACTATAATTACACCATGACACAAAAAACAGAGTGCATTCAGAGAGTTTATACCTTCACCAAGACAAAACAGCCCTCTGATTTCATTTTTTAGCCAATATGAAGTCAGACTTTTCCCATCATTACCTGGAAATCAGAGTCAGCATCATCTTAGCTACATGTTGGTGGTTATTGCATGCTTTAAGCTTTAAGTGTTAAATGTCACCCCTGTCCCGAGCATATATTTAAATCTTGACCAATTCCTGGATTTGGGCTAAATTGCACCTATTGATAGTCTACAACTGGAAACATATACCTGATTTTTATTTTTTTTTTTCATTAAGATTGGTGTCTGAGTTTTTAAGAAACAGGCAAAAATGTTGACAAATACCCTATCTTCCATTGTTAAAGAAAATTAATTCAGATCTAGTTCCGGATCCAGATCCACCTTAAAATCTAATTGATGTTTCCTTGACCCAAGACCTGCATGTCTGCAAAATTTCATGTCAGTCTGTTATTTTTTTTATATTATTTTTAAGATATCCTAAGGAAATGTTAGTTTTTCAAAAACAAATTAAAGTAGTGACAAATACACATTCCTGCATTGTTAAAGAAAAAAAAAATCCAGATACACCTTAATATCTAATCAGTGCTTCCTTGACCAAAGACCCGCCTTTCATCAAAAACTGTATTTCCTGCTAACAATCAGAGAGACACCATGTAGGAAATGAAGACACTCCTATTACATCACTTCCTTTCACCTTAAACGTTCTCAGCTCTTTAATGCACCAACATCAGCAGAGACACTCGTGACTTTAACTCTCTACACGATGATCCGATTTCTCTTTTCCTGTTTCTTCACAGGTAAAAACCTGTCACATGAAATAACATCTATGTAGTAAATTTACAGGTCAAATCTGAAAACTAAAACTTTCATTTCTGCTTGCAGTTTCTGGATGTTTGGGTGTTCACATCCATCAGTCTCCTTCTGATGTCCTCAGGAAACCAGGCGAGGACGTGCAGCTCATCTGCACACACCAACAGAAGGATTACAGAGTGATGTTATGGTACCAGCGGCCTCACGGACAGACGGCCATTAATCTCATAGGATACGTGGACTACAGCAGAATAATCCATGAAGAGTTGTATAAAAGTCATTTTAACATCACTGGGGATCTGAGCAGCAGCAGCACAGCAATGATGAGTTCTCTGCACATTGTGGACGTGAAAGCGTCTGAGCACAGCGCCGTTTATTACTGCGCAGCTCGAGATCCACGCTGACACACGGCTCTTCTCAACTCTACAAGAACTCCAAAACCTACCCTCTGTGGCTTCAGCATCAAGCGCTGTCAGCCAGCTGCATCCTCTTTCCTTTAATAACAGACCTGTAGCAGCCATGCCATTTCATTTCATTTCTAATCGCTTACTTTATTCTATATTAATATTTCTATAAAGAAAACAAAATTAAATGAGTCAACATGGTCACATTAGTACAAACTCCTCACATCAGCACACGTGGAATTCATATATATAAAAATACAGTATATGCTTTACATACATACTCTGGATCAACAGTGTAGGTTTGGCTTTAAAGGAACATACCGGTGATTTTGCATGTTTTGAGCCCAATAAAAACAACTCACACATTACATTACTGCCAACATTTTCAAAAACATACTACTGGAGCGGTAAATATTAGAATTATTTTTCCTACCTTCCAGTCTATCATTGGTTTCAGTTCATTCAAAATCAACTAAAAAATTTAAAATCAAATCATTAAAAAGTTAAAATCAACTTGTAGAAACTTAAAACCTGTCTGACATAAACAATCCATCACAGCAAACACAACATCTATTAAATTTTTTTTGTCATAATCAATTCAACGTGGAGCTGCAGGGAAGAAAATGTGTCTCCACCAGGGAATATAGTCCCAAGAAAAGACGGCTTTTACTAAGAAATTGTTCTACATTTGGGCATATATGTTAGCAGGTGAAACAGTGAATTTTGATTTTGAAAGATGAGGGGATCTGGCACACAGAAAAACTAAAATACAATTTTATGTTTTGGAAAATGGTTGGCAGTAGCGTGACATGCATGCGGGTGGTAGTATTTATTGGGCTTAAACATGCAAAATCACAGGCATGGTCCTTTAAATATCCTCTATAGGAAACTTTAAGTCATTCTTTGACAGCAAACCACACAGAGCAAGGAGGAAAAGACAGAAAGACAGATGCTCTGATTTCTCTACGTCACTTCCTTCTCCTCGTCCAGATCTTAACAGCACGACAGAGACTCACAGTCTTCATCAACATAATGCCGCCTCATCACCTCACATCCTTCATCATCATCATCACTGTGCTCTGGATTAAAGGTATCACACACACATTAATAAAGCCACATTTTCCTGTAAATTTTACTGTAAATTCAGTTTACAAAATGTATGTGATGGCAAGCTGCTCTGGTTATTTCCTAATAAACCTAATAAATATGATTAGTTTTATTATTTCATTCTAATATTTTCATTATTTCATTCCAAAATCTACGAGGTTGTTCACACTATCAGATGGATAACTTTGTATCTCCACTTTGGGGGATTTTCATTATTGATGTTTTGACTACAACCTTCAAATCTGAGCAATTTGGATAGGAGAGTACATTTTATTGTGAATACTTTTTACTGAAATAATATTTTGAATGCGGGACTTATGGATCTTTTATCATAGTTTCATTGCTGTTTTAACAACTTGTGTAAAGGATCTGAGTACTTTTTCCACCACTGACAATTAGGTTTTTAATAAAGTGAGCTACAAACTAAATGCCGTTTCTCTCTGCAGGAGTTTCCCTCAGTAACGAGAAAAAAGTGTTTCAGAGTCCAGCTCATGTTTTTGGGAAACAGAACGATAAAGTCACACTGAAGTTCACACATCACATCCAGAACTACGACACCGTCCTGTGGTACCAGCGCTCACCAGGAGACACGACGCTGAAGCTGCTGGCCTACAACTTTTACAAAACTCCTGAAGTGGAGCCGCCGTTCATAAAGCACTTCAACGTGAGCGGAGACGGAGAGAACACAGTTTATCTCCACATCCTGAAGCTGAGACACCCTGAAGACAGCGGCGAATACTTTGGTGCAGCGAGTATCACAGCAATAAAGACGACTGAAGTCTCATACAAAAAGCTCCAGAAAGATCCAGCAGATTTCAGCTCAGCAGCACAAAACCACGAAGACAGAAGAATCATCACGAACCTTCATGGTGTTATAACTGAGTTTATCAGAATGAAAAATAAACGATAAAGATTATAGAACTGCTATCGCTAACATGACATCATTACCACAACACATGATGTTTTTGGTAAAAATTAAAGATTCAAAGGTTTTATTGTCATTTACACTGAGAATCAAGTTTTCTGTACAATAAGATTCTTATTCTCTCTTCTCTCTGCTATTAAAAAAAAAAGATAAATGCTATTTATAGACTCAAAAAGTACAAAAACAAGTGGTTAAAAGTAATAAAGAAATGTAAAAACAAATATTCAAGAAGTACAAATTGCTGTTAATAGTGAGACGTGCAAATGATGCAAATGAAATGTGTGTGTGTTTCTGTCTGTATGTATGCAATAAAAGAATGATCTATGTAATTAATGTAATTTTAAAAAATTATAAGATCCTGTGTATATAACTCGGACTGATATAAAGGTGTGAATCACTCTGAAATAGATTTTCCCATTTATAATATTGCTTATTAAAAGTGGATGTTATAATAATTGAAAAATAAGTAATTAACTCTGATTACAACTTGCAAGTATCAACAATCTCAATACATTTCTACAAAATATTCTTTATGAGGAATAGTTTTACAATGATAATTTAGGGATTCTGGTCAATTTATTCTTAATTTTAATACTAATTATGGTTATACCACATTTTAACAAATCTTTGGATAAATTCTGAAAAAAAAGGTTAAAATTCCAGACTGTTCTTGTTGTAATTTTTTAATGAATTAAATTTTGATTAAAAATAACACTTTGAAAAATGTGTGGAGAAAATGGAATACAGCTTTAAACTTTTCATAACCCCTCAATTTACACCATTCTTGTACAATCACCCGTATTTATAGAAACTATAACAAAATTATTAAAATTATTAAGATTTCTTCAATCTTTCTCATCTGTGCACATTGAAGAAACTATTAAAAACAAGAAAAACCCCTTATCTGTGACTTTAATCTTTGAACAGCAGAGAGCAGTGATGCCACGCTGAAATGAGCTCCTCCTTGCATGTTTGAGCCTAATATATTCAATTTTCATACGTTACGTTATTGACAATCATTTCCCAAAGGATAAAACCGGATTCCAGCTTTCCTGATAGTTTGCAAAATCTCTTAATCTTTCAAAATCAAATATTCAAGTGACACACCCACCTTAAAAATCCATGTTTCTCCAGCCTTATGAAGTTACGGTCGTTTAAATTTTTCCATAAACGCAGGTCTTCTTTTGGGACTATATTCCCCAGTGGAGGCATACATTCACTCCACGCTTTTTTATTGCACTTAAATGCTAAAATTACGAAACTTTGAAAAAACCTAAATACACGTCTTGCTCGCGATGATGGATTACCTATCCCAAGAATGTTTTAAGTATCAACAAGTTGATTTTAATAGCGTACTGAACTGAAACCAATGGNAAAAACAACGTTGTAATTCACCGTTCCAGTAGTATGCTTTGGGAAATGATTGTAACATTACATGTATGAAAATTGAATATATTAGGCTCAAACATACAAAATGGTGGCATGGTCCTTTAACGAAAAACAAATGATGTCTGATAATATTTTCAATTCATTCCTCCTCCCATTTGCTAAAAGTCGTCACTGCCTCCTCGTTGTTGCTGCTCACAGACGGATAACAGACACGTCATCCTGTTTCAGTCCTACTTAAGATCCGCTCCACCAGAGAAAAACTTTACCTCCATTATAAAGATGCTGGTCACTTTCTTTTTTTCTCTGTCCGTGCTCACAGGTAAGAATCATAACAAGTATCTGATGTTTCTCATGACGTTTCCATGAGCTTTCTGATCACTCTGATCTTACGTCTCTTTTAGACGTTGCATTATCGTTGCTGCTCATCCAACAGTCGCCTAAAAATCTCCTGAGGAATCTCGAACAAGCAGAAGCCCTGCTTGACTGTTACCATGGAGACAACAACTATCCCCTCATGTTTTGGTACCAAAGAAGCCAGACAGCCATGGACCTGATCGGAACGCTTCACTACGAAAGAGCAAGCATGGAGAAGAACTTTGAAGGACGTTTCAACATAACAGGCCACTCAAAGGGCAAAGGTCAGCTTAGAATCTCCAAAATAAAGTTAGCAGACAGTGCTGCGTATTTCTGTGCTGCCAGTCTGCACAGTGATGCAGTTTGTCCGTCTCCCTCACAAAAAGCCAAAGATCCATAACGACACACACACACACACACACACACACACACACACACACCTGCATTAAAGCCAAAATGCATCACAAAAAACAGGGTTTCAAACACACGTTACTGCATGTGTCAGAAAGCCAAAAGTTTACAGATTTTGATGATATAAAACTTTAAAGCTGAGGAGTTTGGTTTCCTATCCCGGCTCTAAGAGGAAAAAAAAAGAAAGAATTCCTTTTTTTTTTAAGTTATTTGTCTTCAAGCTGTGATTATGTCTTTAGGCAAATATGCAAAAAATCAGCTAACGCTACTCTTAATACTAATGCTACACTACTACTGTGTTTTTAGAACTTAAAGGAGACATTATACAGATTTCCATGTTCTTATTTTGATTTCAGGGTCTATTCTAAACACTTGCAATACTTTCATATGCAAAAGGCACCATTTTTTTTTTTGTTGTTGTTCAAAAGGCACAGTTGATTCATTTCTACACACCCTGGCTGCAGCACCATTGTGCACGCTGAGTGAAAACAGGCCATTTTAAGTCGTGTAGCTTTAAGCTCCCCCCTCCTGAAAAACCTAGGTGGGTGTGACCTGAGCTGGCCACACCCACATACTTTGAAACACAGATGCAGTCACTAGTCTCGCATTTTATGAGTGTCTAACCAGGTGTCTCAGGTCTTTGGTCTTAATGATGCTGCAGAAACTGTGATGTCATTTCCTCTCTTGCCTAAAGTGACGCCTCAGTGCATTTTCTCACATTTTCTTTTCCCTTCAAGTCAAAATGATCTCAGGCCTGATCGCGTTCTGCACGGTCTGGGCTGCAGGTAAAAACTCATCATATATAAAAACACAACTCTGCTAAAAACAGAGTGATGGGAGACTTTTTGTTCATAAAAAGCTTTTTTTTGTTTGTTTGTTTGTTTCAGGTGCGGCTGAGTCGGTGCTGATCACCCAGTGGCCTCATTTTGTCTCCAGTCAGCCTAACGCTTCAGCAGAAATGCACTGCTACCAGAACAACACGGAGTACGAGTATCTGTACTGGTACAGGCAGCAGAAAGAAGACGGGTTTCGGTTAATCGTGTCTATAGTAGCTGGCAGTGAGACTTTTGAAGCAGAATTCAAATCTGGTTTTCAGGCCAAGAGATCAGAGAAGAAACACTGGTCTCTGACAATAACCAGCGTTCAGAGGAAAGACGAGGCTGTTTATCTGTGTGCTGCCAGTCTACACAGTGATGCGACAGAATTCAAACCCGTGACAAAAACAACACGACCAAGAGGCGTTTACTGTTTTCCAACACCTGCATCAAGCGATTCAATGAAGGAATGAAGACGAGCACACCGCGAAGAAGATGATATCAGTGTCTTCACCATGTGGAGCCTAAAGTCATTCTGCAGTTTCATTTTTCAGTCAAAGTTAATTTATAGTATCACATATTATATGTCAGGGTTCCCCAACTAAACNCAACCACCATCATTTCCCACCGACCCTATCTTTTTCTCTCACAGCGGAAAACAATTTTCTAATTTTTATTTATTTTTAAACGTAACCCTATACAACCGGAGCCACCCGGCACCAGGCCCAGCACTTCCGTTGTAGCATTTGCAGTGTTTTATAATCACCATTTCTTAATAAAATGGAGATATATGAATATCTATGGAAAGCTTAGATTCTCCCGAACAAAATGTGCCCAAGCATGACATTTTATGACCTTGTGATCCCAATTTAACTGTGACTGAACCACACGATTTTTTTTTTTTTTTNTTTTTTTTTTTTTTTGGGAGAAGTCATCTATCTGAGGGCCTGATATATAGGACCCGTGGGCCACATTTGGCCCACAGGCCGCCAGTTGGGGATCCCTGGTATATGTGATATACCCATGTATATCCATAGTATCTCAAAATGAAATGGAGTTTGTTATTCATGCATTTATTTCATCCTGCCTGGACTATTGCGATGCCTCAGTAAAACCTCCCTGGATGGACTACAGGTTGTCCAAAATGCTGCTGCAAAGCTTCTGACCAGATCTTCAAAGTGTCCACTGTCACACCTTTATTGATTTCTTTACACTGGCCTCCCAGTTAAGTTCAGGATCCAATTTAAGGTTCTGGTTTTCACTTTCAGAGCTCTGGCACGGCCAAACACCCTCTTACATCATGAACTCTTACAGCTGATGTCACCAGTAGGACTCTCAGGTCCTCTATCAGGGCCTGTTGTCTGTCCCTCAGTCCAGGCTAAAAAACACTAAAGTCTGGCTAAAGTCATGGCCTCCAAACTCTGGAACTCTCTCCCATCAAATTTAACATCTTTGGACTCAGTGGACTCATTTAAAAAGCAGCTGAAGACTCATCTTTTCAGACTCGCCAGCACTGTGTTGTGTTTTATATATGTCTGCACTTTATTCCTGTTGTTGCCTTGCTGTTTATTTTATGTTTATTTTAGTTTATTTTATGGAATTTATTCTTTGTTTTATTGTGAATTGCCACCTAAAACTGCACTTAAAAAAAAGTCATCTGCCTGATATTGAGTCCTAAAAAAAACTGAAACTGAGATTATTTCAACCTTTTTCCAATACAAATTATTATAATTATTACCAGCATGTTATTACAAAGCATGCAAAATACAGCAAGATGCCCAAGATTAGATTCAACCAACAGGTGGAGGCACAGCACATGATATAAGCTTTGATCAGAAGAAGGTGGGGATGAATGAACACCCCACCCCCCCACCACCCCACTCACACACACTTTAATCACTACACTAATTCCAAAGTAACAGCGTGTCTCAGTCACATTTGACAATGTCTTCATCTGTATTCACATTTGGGATTTTCATTTTCTTCATCTTATTTCCACGTAAGAGCTCAAATTTCATACAAATAAGTCAAAAATATCCTCCAAACGACTGTTCAGCTCGTAAAACATAAATATTTTCTCCTGTGTTGTTCTCCATCAGCAGCATTTCTGTCTAACTCTGCTTCTCTGCAGCTCAGGTCAGCAGCGTCACGTTCATGCAGTCTGGTCCTCAGATTGCTGAGGAGAACGATGAGGTCCAGATTACGTGCAGCCATGATGACAGCACTCTGCCCGTAATGCTCTGGTACCAGCAGAGACGGGACAGTCCAGCTCTGACCCTCATCGGGTTTGGATATGCACAAAGCTCCCAAAACTATGAGGGCCAGTTCAAGGACCAGTTCACGCTGACGAGAGAAAGCATGATGAAAGGAGCTCTGAGCATTAACAGAGCGAACGTGTCACACTCGGCTGTGTATTTCTGTGCTGCTAGTACACGGTGACGTGCTTTAATGCACCTCCCTCATAAAAACCCTCAGGCTTTTTTTTTTGCTATAGCAGCATAGGAGATGTGTGCATCTTCATCTCTACACAGACAGGAAAGAGGCAGAGGAAGCCGTGTCCCTCAGATGTGGAAGATGTCTCCAGCTATGATCATATTTTTTCTCATTGCTTCCATGTAATGATTCTATCTACTGATTATGTTACGAATGTTATACATCAGTTATATGAATGATTTTGGCTCAATGTCTCTGCATTAGCTACCTTTTTAATCTGTTTTTTTCTCACAGATCAAGCCAAAAGTGTGACGTTTGAGGTGTCTCAGCCCAGGACAGTCACAGAAACAACGCGGGTAGAAATTAAATGCAGCCATGATAACGACAATCTCAATATGATGCTCTGGTACCAGCAGAGCCAGAGCGGATCGATGAACTTAATAGGATACAGCTATGTCAGTATTGTCCCCAACTATGAGAAGGAGATGGAAGCTCAGTTTGAGATTATAAGTGAAAACTTGAGAAGAGGAGCTCTGATCATCCGCAGTGCGAATCTGTCAGACTCAGCTGTGTATTTCTGTGCTGCCAGTACACGGTGATGTGGTTTAACACTGCTCCCTGACTAAAAACCATTTTCCTCTCAAGCTCCAGATTCTCAGAGCCATACTGGCTAAATTTGCTCCAATACAAATGAAATATCTGAAATGAACACAGAATCACAAGCTTCAATGCGCATGTGTAAACACAATTACACACAAAAAAAGTAGAAATTCTTTTCAGTCAATAATTAAATATTATTTATCTTCTCTCTGTATAATTTTCTGACAAATTTCAAACAGAGATACTACATGATGGTTTTACAGTTCTGTGAGAGCTGAAATCTTTTGGAAAACATGACAGGATTTTGTCCAAGTAAACCCTAAAAAAAAAATCTATTTCAACTCAACCGTGTAAGCTATGGTAATATTTTGTTTGAGTCACATGCAAGAAAATCACAATATCACATTTGAAGTGCTTTTTAATCATTTGCTTGAATGAGTGTCATTTTTGTTGTTCAATATTACGCAGCACGTTTTGTGTTTTATTTAACTTTTACTTTTTGCCCAATTTAAATTTCTTTTAATTAGCATTTTAATATCTATTTTAAACTATATTATTTTGTGTGTGTGTGGGGGAGGGGCTTCTTAAGTAGGAGTATCAAAGCCACAACAGCTATGCAGCAAACAATGCAACATCAGCATCAGTACACACAGAATTACATAATCCATGCAGCATCGCATCATAAAATGTGCATTCAAAGATGCAGACAGCCTTATGACATCACAACTATATGTTTATATCCACTTTTTGTTGTCTAAATATTACTTCCAGTTATTAATGTTTGCAGTTTTACATGTTTTTTTTTTTTATTTCTATTTCCTAATATTTTAGCATTAAGTACTAAGACAGGGGCGTATGGGTGGTGTATCTCAAGGGGGCCCCAAAAGCCCAAGGCGATATTTATTCTTAGTCCGCCCCTGCATTTAATATGAAGGCTTTCTCAATATATTAGTGAAAATCTGGGTGTTATCCTGCTTTTCTCTACGCATTTCTGCAGATACGAAGATAATTTTTAGGAGATATGGTTGACACTTGTGACAAGCAATGCAGTAAAAAACAAAACAAAAACAAAAAAAACTAAACAACATTAGCATCATACTTAAACAATAAAGCAAACATTCTTACCTTTCCATATCCAGATCTCTATCACCGGCATCTCACAGGACCACAATCCGCAGAAAGAGCTCCATAGCGGGGCAGGAAAACTCCGGGATCCGCGGCCTACCTTAGGTGCTGAACAGCAAACAAACAAGTCTTTAAAGCCGTGGAGCGGCGCAAAAACACGCATAAACCCACGCAGAGCTGTATTATACACTAGTATACTACAAACATGCATCATATTATATTATTTATGAAATGTTTTGTGTGCTGAAGTATAAACATATTAACTTAAGGTGAGCGGTGCAACAGCAGCACAAGCCGCGACAGGTTAAACAGCCCGCCTACCTGAAACAGGAGCGTTTGATTTGTATTCCAGCGCGTGGCGGAAGTCACGTGCAGAGAAAACAAAAGAAGAAAAAAGAAAAAAAGAAGAAAAAAAGCAGGAAAAAAGAAAAAAAAGAAGAAAAAAGAAAAAGAAGAGAAAACCGAAGAAAAAAATAGAGGAAGACACGTGCTCACATACACGCCCATTAAACGTTTCATATTCAATATAAACGCAGGACAAACCGACAAAATAGAAATGAAAAGACAGAAAAAATCAAATAAAAGTGATAACTGACAGAAACTCTCTCTCTCTCTCATCATCTTTACATGCTTCATCTGCACATGCTGCACATTTCAGCTGATAATACATGACTGAAAAATTGGCTGCTGCAGGGGTCATGTGACCTCATGTTGCTTTTGTGCTGAACAATGTGTGTGATGTGTGTGTGATGTGTGTTTCAGCATCATTCAGATGGAAGAAGGTTCATCGCTAACATGTTTGTCACAGTCCTTTATCTGTCATTTCTTTTACACTCAGGTCAGTTCTGTTTGTTCATTCATGATGGATAGACTTTCTGATCAAAATTCAAATGAGTCATTTTCATGGTTTTGTATTATTCTGTTGGAAATTATTGTTTTTTTTTTTTTTTTNTTTTTTTTTTTTTTTCTACAGGTTTCACTGCTATAGTTCTTCAGTCTGGGGGTCAAATGTCCCACCCAGGAGCCACGGTGACCTTTGGCTGCAGCATGGCTCCAGGGTTCAGCATGTCCAGCTATACCATGCTGTGGTACCGACAAAAACTCTACGCTTCGCCAATAGAGTTCCTCACCAAAGAGTACGATCAAACCGAGGGCCGCTTTCGCCCCTTCCTCGATACGTCCAACAACAACTTCTCCCTGCAAATTACTCATCTTTTCCTGAATGACAGCAGCACCTACTTCTGCGCTGCCAGTCACAGTGATGCAGAAACACCAGAGCCTCATACAAATATAAACCCGCAGGCTAGCAGATTACAGCAGGAAGGAGATGTGGCTGCTTTGGTCTGGATTCCAAACTGTATTTAACTGTCAGCATGCAGCTTCTGTGAAGTGGATTCAGGGTATCTGAACACTTTTTCTGCAATCAGTAATTTTATTGCAAGGATGGGTTTGACAGAAATTGCAAGGTTTTTATTAGCCAAAATTATTTGTACAGCATTTTTTTTAGTACTCTCTGGCAAATGAAACATTCAACGAAAACTGAAATGGCAAAATAACTTTAGACTCTAGAGTTAAATTTATGGATGACAGCTGCAATTACAATACAAATTCAGTGCTGCTCAGAAAAATTACACTGAGAAATTTTCTCCAAATTGTTGTCATAATTTCACCTGTAGTTGCCTCTTAGTGGCCACTAGGAGACTGTAACTGTGCTGGGAAACTCTTACATATGTGGGAGGAGAATGCATTAAAAAAAAAAAAAAAAAAAANAAAAAAAAAAAAAAAAAACACTATTAAAGGCTGAAAAACAAAGCAGAGGAGAATCAGACCTTATTTGATAAGTTTTCAGTACATTTATTACTGACAGAGAAAAAAAAAGTTTGGAGGAAAATCATGGATACTTTTGATTTTTACACTATGATCAGTGTGAAAATGAAGGTTTTCCTAGCTGGAATTCTCCTCTTTTCTAGTAAGAAGTTGCACTCTGTTTTTATTGTTTTTCCTTTTGATGTTTTCTACAGAATTATGTTTACTATCATGCTTCTTTTCCAGATTTCTCCTGCACTGTGAAAATCCACCAGCCTCCATTTGCAATCAGCCGTTAAGGTGACTCTATGACTTTGCAACGTGAACAAAATGATGAACATTATTTATACGTGTCCTGGTACAGAAAAAGCAGCGGTGGGAACATTCAACTGGTGGCATGTAATGTCAGGCGTAAAGGCATGGGGCACACTCAGCCTCCTTTCGACAAATCCAGGTTCATCATGTCGCTGCTGAGGTTGTCTCTGGAGATTCACCGTGTGAATGCAGCAGATCTGCTGTGTATTACCGTGCAGCTACTACGGCACTATGGTTCAAAAAACCCCAGCAGCTAAACAACATTCCCAACACACACAACAGAGAAAGAAGAGTTAAGGTGCCAATCAGGCTCCAGCATGAACTCTGAGGGCAACACAGCATCTTGATCCTGTATGCCTGTGTTTTCCATTGAGGTTCAGCAGTTCATCCCAAAATGTTACTTACAGAAAATAAAATATTTGCACCTTTTCTCATATCTGCCAAAACAAATAATCAATTTCTGGCCAAGAGAAAACAAAAAATCTAATGCAGTTGTGTGGAAAATGCCTCAGATTTGGTGTAAATTTACTTTTAAGCATAATAAAATGTATTAATAAGCAGAATAATGAACATCCACATTATTTCTCACTGAGTCTTTCAGTAGGACCACAAAGCTGATCAGCTCAGATAAGTGCACAGGTGCTAACATGATAAAAATGCTAATCCATCCCATACAATATTATAAACATATATACACACATATAGCCTCAGTCTGGTCTGGAAGCTGATTTTTTTTTTTCCATATGCTGTAATTCTGTGTTCAAAGTGACAGGACAAAAGGTTGCTAAGAGAGGACAAGTTTAGGAGGTTGTCGTACACTGACCTCTACAGGCCACATGTGATATTACACACAAGTTGAAAAAAAATCATGCATCTTGGAGTCAGACTTTAATGTCAAAGTTAAATCAGATCAGTGTTGAGCTGCAAAGTAAAGGACTAAAATACTCTCAACACTTACTTATTAATAAGTGGTTGAAATGGGGAAAAAAAAGGTTTGATGCAAACTTTGAAGAAGATATTTTGTTCAGGGACATGATGCATACTGCTTATAGTTATAATATATGTGGCAGATAATGCCAAGATCTTTTCAAAATGTAATAAAAGTCATTTAAAATGGTTCAGAATTATAATAAAATCTCTGTTATAATGCAATGATGATATTCTTTAACATGGCAATTATTTTCAGCCATGGGCCACTTATTTGTCATCACTTGGGGTTAAATACAATGACCACTAGATGGCGATAAGTAACAGTTATAGTGGAAGTTAGATACAATTGCCACTAGATGGCAGCAATTCCTCTTAGTGGTAGGTATTGCCACTCGATGTGAGAATGTACACTTGTTGTAGGTTTTAAATATAATTACCACTAGATGGCAAAACCATGTAGTTATATTGGAAGTTAATAACAATTGCCACTAGATGGCAACAAAGTACAGTGAGCAAATTTTAAAGTATCCTTATTAAAGTAACATTGCCGAATTTTTCTAGGGATCAAATAATATTTGTTCACAGGTCAGATTTGGTCTGCAGGTCACTGTTTGCCAACCTCTACATTACGACATTCCTCTTCACTTATAAATTATGAAACCATTAATTAAAATTTGTTGCACCTTTTCCACCATGATAATAGAAAATTAATGTGATAATGGGTTGTTATGCAATTTATTATAGTAGTGATTTTTTTGCATCTTAACGCCATTCAGAATGACATTTTACGCAGAGAATTGCTTCTCCATAAAGGAAATGACAAAGAATTTAAAGTCTTCCACAGCATCCGTCGTATCTCTCACTGAATGTTTCACAACTGGGTGCAAAAAAGAGGTGTGACCAGGAGATAAATCACTTCCTGTGAGCATCTACAAGGAAACGCAAACAAAAACCATTTCCCTTTCCTTCCCTTCTTCTTCTTTCTTCTTTTCTTAGCTGGCATAGAAATAGCAGCAGTCATGGTGGAGCCATTAATTCATCCTGCCTGTGCAGCTGCTCTGAGGCAGGCAGAGATGGAGGCTGAGATAAGGAGGATCAGGGTCGGGGAAGGAAAGAAGAGAGTTCGTGTTTTTGTATGATGCTTTTTCATCGTGGGGACAGGGGGCCACGGTGATACAATCCTATAGAGCCTCCGTACAAAAACCTCCTGCCATTCACATGCATAGTGCAGAGAGCTACACACTGCCTGAGAAACTCAATAAAGCAGAAAACATTAAAATTATGACAGCAGAGATGATGACAGGCAACTCTGGAAGTATAAGATCAGTTTTAGTGAAGAAATGTAGCTGGAATAAATGTTTAAAAAGACATTTCACTCCTTTTGATCTTTCAATTCCTCATCTTGTCAAAAACACACCAAACCTGGACTTTAAGAGCTCGATGCTTTAGACTGAAACCATCTTCATGTTATGGATTATTGGAGTGTGTTTGAACTTACTGATTGTGGGAAGTTTTGGGGCTTTTTGCTGGAGGAGGCATTCAGTGTGACACTGGAAGTGAAGCTTATTTTGGAAAGGGAACAAAACTCACAGTTTTAGGTAAGTCAAACTTGTGATAACTTCACTTTACTGTGATAAACATGAATGAGTGGAAATGCTTGGATGAAAATGAAGGAATAAGCCGTTGGCATGAAAAAGATGAACTATTGAGCTGAACTGAGAACACTGTGACCTACACTGAACCTGCTTACTTTGGTGGAGGAACCAAGCTGACAGTTTTGGGTAAATATTTCAGTTTAAAGTTGTATTTCGGTGAATTTCACACTGCTTTAAAGCCTCAGTATAAATGCTGTTTGGTAAAAATGTCCAAAGATAAAAGAAGAGATTCATGTTCAGTATTTCTGCACTGTGACAATGTCAATGAGGCGTACTTTGGAAAAGGGACAAAACTGACTGTTTTGGGTAAGTGAAGGATAATAGAAGTTGAGTAAAAAGCTCTTTTTAGTCAGAGTGGTGTGTGTTAGTTTGAGTGTTACTGTAAAAAAAATGTGGGTCTTCATAGTTTTAGTTTTGATCTGAGCTTTTTGATGTTAAGCTTGTACGCTGTGTCAATTACGAAGCATATTTCGGCCAAGGAACAAAACTGACTGTTCTAGGTGAGTAAAACATGAAATTTTCTTCTCTTGAATCCATCTGTACGAAAACTAAAACACTGAAAAGAATCCAGGTTGTTAAAATCTCCTAAATTCTGATAAACCGTTTGAGAAATTTTTCATTCATCTCAGTCTGTTTGGCCAAGCTTGGGCCAAACCAGTGAACTTTATTTTGAAATTCCAGTGGAAGTCCAAAACCTTCCAGAGATGCCAAATATGTCAGGCTGAATTTTGGGGGTAATGTGTTTAAAACTATGCACAAGACATTGTAGACTCACATCAAACTTAAATAAATTTTATAGGGGAAACGAAGAATTAAAGAGGTTAAAATGACCTCTTGTTCTTATTCTTTGTATCATTTGAACAGATTTTACCAAAATTCAGCCTTTTTTTTAAGGAAAGAGATTATCATTAAAACCTAATGAAAGGCAAAGAGCAGAGTAACAGCAGCTTTGGTCTGATTAGAGACGTGAACAGCTTCACTGTGCCAACAGTGGCTATGAGGCTTTCTTTGGTGGAGGAACCAGGTTAACTGTTTTAGGTAAGAAATCAATTTGAACTCCATTAAATACCATTTTTGGAATGATTTTAGTCACATTTGACCTTGCTGAAAACCGTTAAGCTCCTTCAAATTCCAACCAAACCCTGATTACCAATGATTCATGCAGCATCATCTATAAAAATGACTTCAACTGTCTTAAAATGACCTCATGATCATGTATGGATGTTTGAAAGGTGACATTTAGTGAAGGCTGATTTGGTTCCAGTTCAAACTACAGCAGATCACATTGGAAATCTTTTGTGTGTGAAAGTTTGATGAAGTTGGAGTAAATTGAAGGTGGAGGAGAGAAGGAGAAGCAGCAGGAAGAGTTTTTGTTCGAGCACAAACACTCTGTGTTCATATGCAGAAGCTTACTTTGGAGCTGGAACCAAACTCACTGTTTTAGGTAAGAAAACCTCCAACAAATATCAAACTCAGGACAATTCACAGCTTAAATATGAGATTCCACAGAATGAGAAAGATGAAGAATGTACTGTGAGATGTTTTATTAGATAGTAGAGGCTGTTTTGTGCTTCTTTGAAACTGTGAAAGAGTTGCAGCAGAAGTTAGATTTTGGAGAAAACTGCAGCAAGCCGTCTCGTTGCTCTGCAGCATTTGCACTTCTGCAGCAATAAAACATTTGGCTGTAAGCCAGATTTCTGCTCTCATCGTGAGTTCTTATCAGCTCTGTGAAAGCTGTGAGCTACCAGGCTGAAGCTCACTTTGGAGCTGGAACCAAACTCACCGTCTTAGGTAAGAAAAGACAGAATAAGTCTACACGTCCTCCACAGGATGAAACAGAAAGTTGGTAATTTAGTTGATAATTTAAGTTAGACATTTTCATGCTCTTAAAATGTGAAAAGTAGACGAATAATGTCAGGAATTGGTTCAATTTGCCATAAAAACAACGTTTTCTGTATTATTTTAGTAGTACTGTACAAACATTATGTGTGCAAAGTTTTAGGTTCTTAGTAGATCTTGAAAGTAGAACACAGGGATGAATAGTTTGTCATCTCTCGCTGCTGAGAGGTGGATAGAGTTTTTTCTGTTGGCTTGTGTCAGCGTGAACAACTATGAACCTGCTTACTTTGGAGCTGGAACCAAACTCACCGTCTTAGGTAAGAAAAGACAGAATAAATCTACACGTCCTCCACAGGATGAAAGAGAAAGTTGGTAATTTAGCTGATAATTTGAGTTAGAGGCATTTTAAAGTTCTTAAAATGTGAATAAGTAGACATATAATGTCAGGAATTGGTTCAATTTGACATTAAAAAACAACATTTTCTGTAGTTTATTTCAGCAAAGTTTCGGGTTCTCAGTTGATCTTGAAAGTAGAACACAGAGATGAACAGTTTGTCGTCTCTCGCTGCTGAAAGTTGCATCACTTTTTTCTGTTGGCTGGTGTCGGCGTGAACACCTTTGACCCCGCTTACTTTGGCAGCGGCACCAAACTGACCGTGTTAGGTAAGAAAAGCACAGAAACCTTCATCCTGTCAGCTTCGTGGGTAAATTAAAATTGTTTGAATGTTTGGCTGGATTCTGCTGGAGTTTGTAGCTAAATATGTCAAAGAAAGTGGAAAAGATGTTAAAATAGATGTTATTTTTCCTCTGAGTTTTGGTAATATCTCTGTGAGTTTGCTGAAAAAATTGAATGTTTTCTCTCTTGTATTGGTCATACAGAGCAAAAATGGCAAAAAGATTGAAGTTACGCAGAAAACGTTGATCAAATAATGATATTAAAGGAAAATAAGACTATAGAAGTTATGAATTATGATTACGTGATTGTATTCTATGTGCAGAAGTTAATATAAGTTAAAGTTAGTTGAGTTTCTTGCATGGTGAGGGAGCGATGTGCTCTGGAACTTATCCAGCTTATTTTGGTGAAGGAACCAGACTAACTGTTCTTGGTAAGATTACTGCAAAAACTTCATAAAATTCCTGAATGTCCCTGAAAAAATGAAATCATAAAGGCTGTGAAAGCTGTTTGTTTTGGTGTAAAAATGGGTTCTCTGTTTGGGTCTGAATTCTGATTGAAACCAAACAAAATTAGAAGCCAACAAAAATCATTTCATGATTTCTGTGAATAATTAAGCATTTGTAACTTTTTTGGAGTCTGAAGATCAAGTGGAAGCAAAACATTTATGCTTAGAATTATTCTTTGTATGTGGGAAGAGTAAAAACAGAAAAAAATTCAAATATTAGGTGTGTATAAAATTTTGAGATGTAAAAAACAAAACTCTACAGTCAAGAAGTAAAATCCAAATGTTAGGTTCAAAAAGACATGTCTGAAACCACAATTAAATGTTGTCACAATATTTTATGTGAATAATTTTGCTTTTGTAGCTTCTAAAACAACAATTTTGAAGTCTGATGATCGAGCATCTCCACGTATTTTTTTCTGTGTATCAGGAAGATTTTAAAAGTAACAAAAAAAGTAAAATTTAAAAATTTAAATGAGAAAAAAGTTGACTTCAGGTTGTTTTTTAAATTTTATTTTGCAAAAAAATTAAATTAAATTAAATTAAATTAAGCCAATTTCCAAGCAATTTAGCCAGAATTTTTAATGTTATTTGTTCTCCCCAAATACTTGGAGACAAGCTGGTGAAGTAAAACTTAATGAATGAAAAGTTTTTCAGAAGGTTAAAAGGCAAAATTCGAGGAAAAGTGTGAAAGAGTTAAAATTTTTATATGAGTTTTGTAACCTGGTTGAGGGTATAAGGTGCAGGATTTTAAGAATTCTGATTTTGCATCATGATTGTGTCCTTTGTCCAAACAGAACCTGGTTGTCCGGTCACCCCACCAGCAGCAGTCCAAATCTTCAAACCTTCAAAGAAAGAATGTCAAAAACACAACGCCAAGAAAACGCTGGTGTGTGTGGTGTCTGGGTTCTACCCGGACCACGTGACCGTGTCCTGGCAGGTGGACGGGATCGAAGAGACCAATGGCGTGGCCACGGATACCAGGGCCATAAGAAAGGGGAAAGTTTACAGCCTGACCAGCAGGCTGAGGGTTTCCGCCAAAACGTGGTTCAAGGCTGCCACAGAGTTCACCTGCACGGCCCACTTCTTCAACCAGAATCAAACCGAGGACTATAAGTCAGACCCAGTTTATAGCGAAAAAGGTGATTTAAAATACTTAAATAAGCAAAAAAAGAAATTAATAAATTAAATTTAAAAAAACAGCCTTTTCCTGATGTTTTTAGTTTAATCAGTTCTGTTTCTCTGTTTTTGTTTCTCATTTTCAGGAGCTGAAACTGGAATGACGAAAAGTAAGTAAACTTTGTTTGTTTTGTTTTTTTTGGTTCTTTACAGCTCAAAGTACAAAATTCACTTTGTTCACTTTGGGTTCAGAACAGTTTGAACAGTTATTTCCTCCCTAAAAAAAACTACACTGTAAAAAAAAAAATTTAAAAAAATTGAAAAACTTGATTCTGAAAAATGTATTTAGAATTCATATCTGAAATTTTATTTTTAAATTATTTCTAAAAAATCTTAACTTGCATATATTTTTAGTAAGTTTTATTCTAGATGTAAGAATTTTCTAGATATTAACAGAAAATTACTAGTGGGTTTGGTGGAAATGTCCAGACTTTTAGAAGCTAAACTTTGTCTCTTGTCTAGTGAAAAAGGATTTTTTTTTTTTTTTTTTTTGGCGGTAAATTGAAGCCAAATTCAATTAAAAGTCCAATTTTTTTGAATGACTTTAGGCTCACGAGGGTTAAAATAAGAAAAGAAAATTTAAAACCAAATCACATTTCCTCCATAAATGACTAACATGAAGATTTTGATTCTCTGCAGCCGAATATACGAAGACTTCTCAGAATGCCAAACTAATCTACATAGTTTTAATCGTCAAGAGCTGCATCTACGCCGTCTTCATCATTTATTGGGTTTGGAAGATTAAGGTTTGTCCCACATGTCCCAGTCTCCTCCTAAATATGTAAAAATGCGCTACAGGAAGTGAATGTGTGTGACACGTAAAGTGGTTCTGTGAAGTTAACACTGTTTGTAATAAAAATTATTTTGTTTTTGTCGGTTTCACAGGATTCATATGGGAAAAAAAGCTGAATGAGGCCTGAAGAAACGAGCGCCGGAAAAAAAACGATTCTTGTTGTTTCTGTAAATAAAAATGGAAAATATTGTTTTTTTCAAAAATATTGTTGCCTTGAAAAACATGTTTGAGAAACATAAAATGTTATCTGACAAAACAGCATAAATATTGTATGTTCTGACTGCGACAAACTATTTAACCCTGACTTTACACTCCTGACCTCTGACCTTTACATTATGAACCCCGACCTGAAAACATTTAACCTTTACCTTTACACTCCTGAAAATGCCCGACTGCCTGAAAATACTGACATGAACTTTCGTTTAATATCCATCTTTTATGAATATTTAAGTTTCTGTGTGAACTGCTTTATGCTTTATTCATTCTTATCAATAAAAGTATTTTAGAGGATTTGACGAACTGTTTGATTTATTTATTTTTTTATATACACTAAAGGCAGAAGTTTGAGGTCACCCCCAGAAAAAAAAAAAAAAAAAAAAAATCATAAACACACTGTTAGTTTTCCAGTTTATTGAACAGGAAATGACAAAAATACATAAAATAAATGTAAGTAATTAGTTTTTAAGAAGAATTTGTCAACATCAAAGCACTTTGAAGTCATTTCAGGCTCAGACTTTGCTCTGGCCTTAAGAACTGCTGCACTAATTCTCATCATTTTTGGAAGTCGGTTCCTGGAAATGATTCCCAAACACTTTTCAGGCACTCCAACACTTCTTTTCATTGTCTGGGCGTTTGGTCTGAACTCGCCTGTAAAGCTATAAAGCTTTTAAGCTGTAAAGCCATTTAGATCCCAAAACCTTATCAGAAACTATAAATCTGCAAGCTCAATATGAAATTCAGAAGATGCAGAGCAACAGCATGAGCAGACTGTGCAGCACGTTAGTCCAAAATGATGTGGGAGAAGGCAGACAGCAGCTATTGAACAGAATGTTAAAAACCCATCAGTAGGGAGTTGGAATACAGCTAATACAAACTGATGCCTTCATTAAAAACCATTTCTGTAGCCATAGTAGCTACATAATGTGCTCTTGACTAATTCTTCTTGAAAACTAATTAGTTACATTATTTTATGTATTTTTGTCATTTCCTGTGCAATAAATTGGTAAACAAAGTGTAATGATTTTTTTTAAATCAAAACAATTTAAAGCCAATCAAAGATTAGTCCATCCAAATAAGATATTATTATTATTATTATTATTA
>VXCM01004020.1:1532-23432 GCA_014773175.1 Lucifuga dentata
AGTATCAACAAGTTGATTTTAATAGCAGAATGAACTGAAACCAATGGAGGTCTGGAAGGTAGGAAAAACATTTTTAATTCACCGTTCCAGTAGTATGCTTTGGGAAATGATTTTCAGTAATGTAACATGTATGAAAATTTAATATATTAGGCTCAAACATGCAAAATGGGTGGTATGGTCCTTTAAGGCCTGTAGTTTGCACGTAGCCTTGGATTGGTAGAAAAAAAAAGTCAGGATTGGCTTTGACCCTAAAAATCAGACTGATCTTCTTGAATATTGATGCACATTTCTTCCTGATCACAGCTAAATCTAAACCAGCCTGCAGGAAATGTTCTCTGCACAATTTCTGTTGCAGCTTCATTTCTCGCTGCTACGTCCGAAGCTGAACGGAGCATTTTAAAGGGCCAGTTCATCTAGTTCACTGAACCATGGGCTGCATCTAGCAGAGCACGTTGTGTGAGGAGAGTTTCATGGTTTCATTTTCTGTGCTGGTCACTGTCCACTGCTGTGTGGTCATGTGAGTTCAGCACAGAACCGCAAAACTACTCTGGTTCTGCTGCTGTAGAAAACATGCATTACTGTGGACATGTCTCAGTAAGCACGGTATCAGTATTACATTTCTCTTCCTCTCAGAGACGAGCACGAAGACTTTAAGGAGGAGATGCGTCGGCTGAGGAAGTTGAGAGGCAAAGGAAAACCGAAGAAGGGTGAAGGGAAGCGAGCGGGAAAGAAAAAATGACCTGGACGGCGTTTCTGCTGCGGGACTCCTTTGGGTTTTTTTTTTTCTGATGTTAAACTGTGGCAGCTGCAGAATATCAGTGAATCCAGTCACTTTCACCACGACTGACAGATTTAAATAGGCTGTCAGTCACAACACCTGAAAGGATGAAGGTTCTACATCAGCTGCATAAAATCAGTGTGTGTAGTTTTGTAATTGTCAGAAGTTTGCGTGTCTCTCAACAGGAAAACGTCAGGATTTTTCATTTTGGATCCTGGATTTCTGCAGCTGAGTTTGATCATTTTTTTTTTGCTCTGTGTATCTACTGCAGCTAACTGAACAGTGGCTGTAATTGATCTGAATTAAAGATAAACTCTGATTTTCTACGTTTACACCTCCAGGTACAAGTCATTCAATTCAAAGTTTTACTCGTGTGTCAGATGTGTGGTGTGAACATGTAAACCTGATATTCTCCCATCTGTTTTGGGTCACATTCATATGTTGCAATAAATCTGACATGTATCTGATACCTGATAATGTGAGTGTCATTTAACACACACATCGGAATTTACTTGCCATTCAATCCTGCATCGTAAAACAAGACACTCATCTAATTTATGACCTGAGGGAGCAGCGATGGTTGCTGCACGCGACCATGCAGCAACACGCGCTGTGAGGCTTCCTTAAAGGACCATACCACCCATTTTGCATGTTTGAGCCTAATCAATTTTCATACACATAATGTTACTGACAATCATTTCCCAAAGCATACTACTGGAACGGTGAATTAAAAATGTTTTTCCTACCTTCCAGACCTCCATTGGTTTCAGTTCATTCTGCTATTAAAATCAACTTGTTGATACTGTAAACGTTCTTGGGATAGGTAATCCATCATCACCAACAAGACGTGTATTCAGGTTTTTTTAGAAGTTATGTAATTTTAGTGTTTAAGCTCAATAAAAAGTGCAGAGTGAATGTATGCCTCCACCGGGAATATAGTCCCAAAAGAAGACCTGCGTTTATGAAAAAATTGAAAGGACCATGACTTCATAAGGCTGTGTAACTATTAGCAGGAGAAACATGGATTTTTAAGGTGGGTGTATCACTTGAATATCAGGAAAGCTGAAATACGGTTTTATCCTTTGGGAAATAATTGTCAGTAAAGTAACGTATGAAAATTGAATATATTAGGCTTAAACATGCAAAATGGATGGTATGGTCCTTTAAGTTTAGAGTTCATAGAGGCTATTTAGCTCTGGAGGGAAAATCATAACCTATGCCAAAATCAGATCTGCTGACATCAGTCATTTATGTTTTATAACGACTGAAGACAAGCAGCTAAAGCTAATCTGAGTTACTGTTTACAAGCTAAAATATTACAGGATTTAGTTATTTCTACTTTTACTGAAGGGAAAAACTACTGTTTCTACTTTTACACTGATTCATTTTTACTCATGTTGGTACAGTTTGTAGTATTGTTTACTTCTATAATCACTATGACAACATTGTTCAGTATTACATTACTCATGAATACTGCATTACAAAATACTTTCAGATATCATGATATTAGTTTAAAGTTATGTATATAGAGAATTTGATATTTTAAAATAAAATTGTCAGTTGATTGAAAATAGCTGCTATGACATCATTAATTAGGGTGTGGCTACAAGTGCAACATGCTCTGAAGCTTCATCCCACTACGCCGTAAGCTCCACCCCCATGCTGTGATTGGACCAGGTTTTCTTTTTCTGGCACTGATAATGCGTTGCTTCAGAAAAAGAAACAAGAGGGCTTTGTATTTAGTATTGGCACATCTATGCTGCCCCCTGCTGGACAACATGAAATGAAAAATCCCTGATCTTTTCTTTTCACCGTGCTGTGATTTGATTTTAATGTGGCATGGAAAAATTCATGTCATAATGAAAAATGATTAATTCAATCATTCAAACAAAAATAAAACAGTTGGCATAATACCATATGTTTTTTTACTTAATTATGCCAGAGTAAATGTGTATGGAAATGAAATACAAATGAAAATGTATTTCACAAATGTGTATTATATTTCACTCTATTTTTTATTTTAATTGTGTCTCTTATAATCTTCCATATAACAACACGGGCTTCAGAAAAATAAACGAGGGCTTTGCATTTAGTATTGACACATCTATGCTGCCCCCTGCTGGACAACAGAGAAATGAAAAACTTTTTTTTTCCACCATACTGTGATTTGATTGTAATGTGGCATGAAAAATTAATATCACAATGAAAAACAATTAATTCAATCATTCAAACAAACAAAAAAATAAACAGTTTGCACTATACCATATGTTTTTCACTTAATTATGACACAGTAAATGCNCAAACAAAAAAATAAACAGTTTGCACTATACCATATGTTTTTCACTTAATTATGACACAGTAAATGCGTGCATGGAAATGAAATACAAATGAAAACATGTATTTATAAATGTGTATTGTATTTCTACGGAAGCGTATTGCATTCACTTGAGGAAAAAAAAATCCGCTGTTTTTCTGAATTAACGAGGTAACATGTACATACTACTTAAATACCCTACCTGCTGACCACATAAATCTTGAATTATATGACACTGCTGCAGGATACTGTCAGCTGATTCGCAGCAGCAACCGCATACAGGTGAGAGGGCTTCTGTTAGGAATTTGGGGTACCAGTATTAATTCAGAAAAACAGCACCATTTTTTTTTTTAACTCATAAAACCTTTTCTCGTAATTCTGAAATCGTTAATTATCTTGTTAATTCAGAAAAACAGGATTTTTTTTTATTTATAAGAACTTTTTTCATAATTCCGAGATAATTATCTCGTTAATTCAGAAATTCCAAGATAATTATCTCATTAATTCAGAAAAACAGCAGCAATTTTTTTTAATTCATAAAAACTTTTGTCGTAATTCTGAGATCGTTAATTATCTCGTTAATTCAGAAAAACAGGAATTAATTGTTTTATTTATAAAAACTTTTCTCGTAATTCTGAGATAATTATCTCGTTAATTCAGAAATTCCAAGATAATTATCTCGTTAATTCAGAAAAACAGCACCAATTTTTTTTTAATTCATAAAACTTTTTCTCGTAATTCTGAGATCGTTAATTATCTCGTTAATTCAGAAAAACAGGAATTTTTTTTATTTATACAAACTTTTCTTGTAATTCCAAGATAATTATCTCATTAATTCAGAAATTCCAAGATAATTATCTCGTTAATTCAGAAAAACAGGATTTTTTTTATTTATAAAAACTTTTCTCATAATTCCGAGACAATTATCTTGTTAATTCAGAAATTCCAAGATAATTATCTCGTTAATTCAGAAAAACAGCACCAATTTTTTTTTAATTCATAAAAACTTTTCTCGTAATTCTGAGATTGTTAATTATCTCGTTAATTCAGAAAAACAGGATTTTTTTTATTTATAAAAACTTTTCTCGTAATTCCGAGATAATTATCTCGTTAATCCAGAAATTCCAAGATAATTATCTCGTTAATTCAGAAAAACAGCACCAATTTTTTTTTAATTCATAAAAACTTTTCTCGTAATTCTGAGATTGTTAATTATCTCGTTAATTCAGAAAAACAGGATTTTTTTATTTATAAAAACTTTTCTCGTAATTCCGAGATAATTATCTCGTTAATCCAGAAATTCCAAGATAATTATCTCGTTAATTCAGAAAAACAGCACCAATTTTTTTTTTAATTCATAAAAACTTTTCTCGTAATTATGAGATCGTTAATTATCTCGTTAATTCAGAAAAACAGAATTTTTTTTTTTATTTATAAAAACTTTTCTCGTAATTCCGAGATAATTATCTCGTTAATTCAGAAATTCCAAGATAATTATCTCGTTAATTCAGAAAAAACAAAGCGGAATTTTTTTGTTTCCTCAAGTGAATACGCTTCCGTATATTTCACTCTATTTTTGTATTTTGTGTCCCTGATAATCTTCCATACCTGGGAAGGTGTGCTGTTTGTAAGCTGTGCACAGAGCAGCCTGACTGACTGATAATGATGTATTATGAGGCTGCATGGCGCGGTCCTGTCTCTCTGTCGCCCCCTGCTGTCCGTCCTCCAGACTGCGCTTCCCTCTACTATTTTCCGCTCAGTTTCTCGCAGTTTAAAATGGCGGCGTTGAGCAGCGCCGAGTCCCCACCGCCCGTCTTCAACGGAGACACCGCGGAGCGGGAGCCGGCCAGGGAGCCGGGCCTGGACGAGCTGGGCGCCGGGTTGGACGCCTCTTGCTCGCGGGGGCTACCCGGAGGTCCGCAGGATGAGGAGGTAGGCGCTCCGGCGGCGGGCAGCGGGGCTAAACTGGGCAGGGGACACGGGCTCCGAGCGGAGGTAATTGGATGTAAATGTTCAGGAAACACCGGCTGTAACATGGATCGTGGGGATGCAACGCAGGGGGCAAGACGATGCAAAAACGGTAGCGACTGATGTGAGCGCGGAGGGTTCGGTCCCCGCGGGCTTAGCCGAGGAGGAAAACGGGTCTGCGACAGAGGATGTGTGCAGGGTTTATTCCGACTGCCTGTGTTTATTTCAGGCCTGTTTTATTCCACAAGCTGCTGCTGGCTTCATTTTCCAGCCTCACTGCAGCTGCAGCCTGGTGCACCGACACACACACACACACACACACACAGAAAGACACGCACACTCAGGGATTCTACTGAATTTACATTTTCCCTGAAGTTACATTTTAACCAACCAGTGTCGCTTCTTACATCAGGGATGATGATGATGATGATGGTGGTGATGATGGTTGTGGATAACTCAGGTCGTGCTTGTGGTCTGTGTCTGCTCCAAAAGCTAGTTTCCTGTATGAACACACAGGCAGGAACATACATGTAGCACAGGTCAGGTAGCCTGGCGTGGAAATGTGTGTGTGTTGCTGCTCAGTGTGCAGGTCAGATCACACCAGCATGAATTACATGCAAACACACCTGTGTGCTGCACATACACACATGCACACATACACACACACACACACACCTGCATAGAAAGGCTTTACAATGTTTTACTTTCACAGCCCGTCCCTTCCCTGCCCATTTATTAAACAAAAGATATAGAAATAAAAAGTAAAATATGAATAATTACTACATGTATATGTACATCAATGCACAAAGAGACACTAATGTAAGCTGAGTTACTCACAGGCCTAATGTTACACTTCAGTAATATTCCTAGTTTGTTAGAAAAGAACTCAAATATAATCCAGGTACGGCTTCAGAACACTCAACATGCAGGTGTGTTAAAGGACCATACCATCTATTTTGCATGTTTGAGCCTAATATGTTCAATTTTCATACATGTAACGTTACTGACAATCATTTCCTACCTTCCAGACTGCCAGTGGTTTCATTTCATACTGGTACGCTATTAAAATCATCTCCAACAAGACGTGTAATTTTAGCGTTTAAGCTCAATAAAAAGTGTGGAGTGAATGTATGCCTCCACCAGGGAATATAGTCCCAAAAGAAGACCTGCGTTTATGGAAAAATTTAAAGGACTGTGACTTCATAAGGCTGTGTAACTATTAGCAGGAGAAACATGGATTTTTAAGGTGGGTGTATCACTTGAATATTTGATTTTGAAAGATTAAGAGATTTTGCAAAATATCAGGAAAGCTGAAATACGGTTTTATCCTTTGGGAAATGATTGTCAGTAACGTAACATGTATGAAAACTGAATATATTAGGCTGAAACATGTAAAAAGGGTGGTATGGTCCTTTAAGTTTGTGCTAATAGTTGTGAAGTTTCCTGGTAAGCAGAGTTCTGGATCCTGTGTGTGTGTGTGTGTGTGTAAGAAAGACAGAAGTTTTTTTTTTTTTTTTTTNGGTCTCAGCCCAATTCCAGTCACACTGGAGTGTTTTGTGTCCTGAACCAATGATCAATCCATTGATCGATTGATTGATCTAGAAGCAGAGATGTGGTTAATGCTTAATACTTCACTGAAGTTTGTTTTCTGTTTGATGCTCATCAGACGTCCCCTACTTAAAGGAGCATACCGGTGGTTTTGTTTCAGGCAACTACCCACAAACGCGTTACAAAGCATAAAATTGTATTTTAGTTTTCCTGTTATTTTACCAAAATCTCCTAATCTTTTAAAATCAAATGTTTAGGTGATACACACACACACACACACACACACACACACACCTTAAAATTCAATGTTTCACCGCTAACAGCTACATAAGAACGCAGAAGGGACAATCGTCTTTGATTTCTTGGGAAAAGTCATCTTATCCTGAGATTATATTCCCTTGAGGAGACATACATTTTCTTCTGTGTAGCTCCATGTTGGATTGTTTAAATTAACTAACTTTAATTAACTTAACCAACTTAACTACAATTTAATAGATGTTTGGTTCTCTGTGATGCATTATTTATATAATTAAAATCAACTCGTAGAGATGTTTCAAGTCTCTACAAGTTGATTTTTATACCATACTAGAATGAACTGAAACAATGGCAGTCTGGAAGGTAGGAAAAACAATTCTAATATTTGCTGCTCCAGTAGTATGTTGTGGAAAATGGTTGGCAGTAAGATAACATGGATGCCGGTTCTAGGCAAAATACAAATATGCAAAACTACCAGTTTGGTCCTTTAAAACCCATCAAATGCCGTAACAGTTGAATTGGATTCCTTGAAAAGGTGGAAACACATCAATGTTAGTTAACACGTGCTCAGATGACCACATGTTCATGTTAGCGTGTGCTTGTATGTTGTCAGCATGTTGCTCCATTCTCCTGTTCAGCGTGTGAAGCAGCATGTGGTTTTCCACACGTTGTCTCTACATCAGATTCAGCTTCTGCTGTCATAGTTTTCTTCTTCATGGATCAGATGATGCTATGACTAGGAAAGGATCCACATTCATCTTTGTTACTCTGATTTACTTTGACACCATAGAAACTACTTCCTGTTTGGAGTTTCTGACCAATGAGCAGAGAGAGTGTTGTCACATGACTTTTGCTGACATATTTTGGTTTGATTGGACATTTTCCTGTGTGAAACTGAACCAAACCAACATTTAGTCCGTGATTCAGACCAGAACAAACGATCTGCAGATCTGATTCAGACCAGAACAAACGATCTGCAGATCTTTAAACAGCCTAAAGAACATTTCTGCAAACTCAGCTTTGCATTTATTTTTTCCTCTGTGGTGTCAGAGTGAATGAAGAAAGCTGTAAAGAGACAATGTGTACCTCATATTATCTGATTAGAGATATATAATAGAGATTATAATAAACATAGAGACACACGGAGATCACACTGCAAATGTCAGATTATTTCCATCTGCAATAAAATAAATAACACGTACTCTCACACTGTCCTCACCACTTTGTGACTCCTCGTCTCATGTTAGCTTCCAGAGTTTTCATATAATTTGACAAACTTTTGTATACTGTTTTTGAGGAGCAAATTCTCAGGCGATACAACAGACACAGATGTGTTTCAAACCGTTTCAGGCCAAGAGCTCACCTGAAGTTAGCATAGCAGCTAAGCTAACACTATCATATATCACAGCAACAAGTCACCACTTTGCTAATCTCACAGCCACCATTAGCTTTTTACTTAGAGATGGCAATTTTGGCACCCAGGATCGATATGTTTCAAAGCTGTTCGAAACTTCCGGTTTTGAAGTAGGGTCTACGACACTCTCGAAACATCAGTCGTGTGACCACCATGTTAGCTTTCCAGTGTTCCTGAGTTGCAGTTCAGGTTTCTGCCAGCAGGCTGTGCGCAACCAGTGTTTTGAAACGTTTCCAAACGTTGTGCGTTTCAAATGCATCGAAACCGTTTTGAAGATTAGAAATTGCCATCCCTACTTTTTCTGTCGCAGGAAGTACAGCTAGCTAACGCTCCAGCTATGCTTGATGAGTCAGCATCACTTCCTGTTTGTGTCTCAAATCAGCTGATTGGCTCTCCTCCTCATGTGACTTTCTTGGTATTCACCAGGTGTTTNTCTCAAATCAGCTGATTGGCTCTCCTCCTCATGTGACTTTCTTGGTATTCACCAGGTGTTTCTGCTAATTTGTTGTGTTTCCACCTTTAGCTGTTAGCTGTTAGCTTGTAGCTGAAGCATTTCAAATAATTCATCAGCTGAGCTGCTACTTTCAGACATGATGGTTTAGTTCCTTCTTGTTTCATGATGTGAGAATTCATCAGCACGTCATCGCACCTCAATATCAACGTCATGATATGACAAATGATTATCATATCAAAAAATCATATTGCGTTATCGTGAATGATGTGATGCTCTACTTCCTGCGTGTTTCCCAGAGCAGCTGTTAACTGCAGCAGCGTCTCTGATTGGCCGGTTAAAACATGTGACGTCCACTGATCCTCTCTGCAGGGTCTGTGATATTAACATTAGCTCCACCTCTGACGGCGTCACTCACAACCGACTCGTAGCCGACCCTCAGCCTCGTGCTGGTGGAGATGTATCCTTCTTTATCGCCGTGTGTCTTTATAAGCTCCAAACATCTCAGAACTTCCTGTTTTTTTTGGGTTTTTTTTTTTTTGGTTTTGAGCTGATAACAGGTTTTGCATAACTTCATACCTCTTGCAGTAATTTTGTTTCTGTACACTCAGCATGACTTTATTCTGCTCATGTCTGAGTTTATGAGCCAAAATAATTCAGAACTGGGGATGAAGCTTGTAGCTGTCTGCCTCAATTTTATGACGGTCCTGTTTAGAACGAACTCCTATATTTGTTGTAGCATAAACTAACATTTTATTATTTATATGTTTATAATTATTTCATCATATGTCGCAGAGTAGCTGAACCTTAACCCTTTGTTTTCATGGTTAGATGTTATGCTATTAGCACTTATATCAACTAATGGACTTTAATAATCTGTCAGTCACTTAATTGATTAATCAAATTAAACTGCTAATAAACAAAGTACTGAATTCTAAATTACAGGATCATGTATAGAATTACACACATCATATGTAGAATTTACTGTTTGATGTAGGAATGGTGTTAATATTAATAAAGACAACATGGGTTTTAAAGGACCATACGACCCATTTTGCATGTTTGAGCCTAATATTTTCAATTTTCATACATGTTACATTGCTGACAATCATTTCCCAAAGGATAAAACTGGAACGGTGAATTAAAAATGTTTTTCCTACCTTCCAGACCTCCATTGGTTTCAGTTCATTCTGCTATTAAAATCAACTTGTTGATACTGTAAACGTTCTTGGGATAGGTAATCCATCATCACCAACAAGACGTGTATTCAGGTTTTTTTAGAAGTTATGTAATTTTAGTGTTTAAGCTCAATAAAAAGCGTGGAGTGAATGTATGCCTCCACCGGGGAATATAGTCCCAAAAGAAGACCTGCGTTTATGGAAAAATTTAAAGGACCGTGACTTCATAAGGCTGTGTAACTATTAGCAGGAGAAACATGGATTTTTAAGGTGGGTGTATCATTGAATATTTGATTTTGAAAGATTAAGAGATTTTGCAAAATATCAGGAAAGCTGAAATACAGTTTTATCCTTTGGGAAATGATTGTCAGTAACATAACATGTATGAAAACTGAATATATCAGGCTAAACATGCAAAATGGATGGTGTGGTCCTTTAAAATGTTTTTATGAACTCACCATCCACGTAGTTTCTGAACATGCAGATTCACAGATGATTTCTAGATGCTTCCTCAAAAAAAGTCTTAATTCCACTTATTGTAGGTGAATAATTTAACTATCAAACTCGTGTCTGCACCAAGTGTCCAACTGGTCTCAGTCCGATTCTAACTGAACTGGTGGGGCGGTTTGTTTGTAGCATGAATGTGATCTGTTGCTGTTTGATTGACAGGTGTCTCAGCCTATCACAGCCAGCCGTGATAATTCTGCTTTGTTGCTCCTCCGTCTCTCTGCTGAGGTTTATTGATGTTGGGAATGTC
Source organism: Lucifuga dentata (assembly GCA_014773175.1). Classification (NCBI taxonomy): domain Eukaryota; kingdom Metazoa; phylum Chordata; class Actinopteri; order Ophidiiformes; family Bythitidae; genus Lucifuga; species Lucifuga dentata. The sequence continues at coordinate 12,196 of VXCM01004020.1, forward strand.
GGGAGTCTGGGCTGTAGCTTGTCATCTAACTATAAAGCCAGAAATCTGTCTGTGGCACCAACATCTCTAGAACCCGTCACGTATGAAGCCGATATTCAGCAGGTTTATTGATCAGGACCCAAGGACGTGCAGCGTCACGCATGAAGTTGTTTGGATGAGAGGTTCTTGAATTGAGCTGTGCTGGTAAAAGTAGTCCGTGTGGCAGGATACACTCTGGGCGTGGCAGCATATGCTCCGATCCACGGGCACTTATGAAAGGCTGCAGCGCACTCCATAAAGTCTGGTCCGGTCCAAACAGGCACATTTTCAACGGCCACTGCAAACAAAGCTAGCTCATGAGGACGTGCAGAAAAAAATTATGGCAGGCTGTGGTCCATACTGTAAAGTCTGGCCCGGGCCGAACACGCTCTGGATGCGGCGGCAGGATACGCCCAGCAGCATACGCTCCGGTCCAGTAGCACGGTCTCAGCCCGACCCCTTACAGCAAACAAAGCTGGCTCACGAGGACGTGCAGAACTAAATTATGGCAGTCTGCAGCGCACCGTAAAGTCCGGCCCGGTCTGAACAGGCATGTTTTGAACAGGCACTGCACTAGTTATGAACACGAATCTGCAAACACCGCTTTCTTCCTTTTCCGAATATCTAGTTATAAATATGCATTTGCACCTTTTTTTTTTTCTCCACAGATTTGGAATATCAAACAGATGATAAAACTCACGCAAGAACACCTGGAGGCCCTGCTGGATAAGTTTGGAGGAGAACACAACCCTCCTTCCATTTATCTGGAGGTAGGCGTGTTGAGACGGTCACACGGATGTAGACGTAGATGTGGCGTTGGGTGATGAGACGGTGCTTTTCTCTCTGCAGGCGTACGAGGAGTACACCAGCAAACTGGACGCTCTGCAGCAGCGGGAGCAGCAGCTCCTGGAGGCCATGGGCAACGGGACCGACTTCTGCTCCTCTCCCATGCCGGCCCTTCTGGAGGTCAAGATGGGAGGTTGTGGGGTTGGCGGCGGCGCTCAGGCCTTCCCCTCCGCCCCCAACACCCTGGCTGTGCTGCAGACTCCCGCCAACGCCGGCCGAGCCAACCCCCGCTCGCCCCAGAAGCCCATCGTCAGGGTCTTCCTGCCCAACAAACAGAGGACTGTGGTATGTCTGCTTTAGGATTTTCCTGTAATGTAACCCACAGCAGACTTTATGTGTGTGAGAGTTTTGGGTGGGGTTGCTGCATCCAACAACATTTGTAACTGTCCGCCACGCCAGCGGCATGCCAGCTTCACATCGCCATCACTCAGGTGTGTTTGAAACTGTTTTTATCTTCCTCTCAGGGTTTTATTCTGTTCGTCACCGTGTCGTGTGACGTGTTGTGTGTCGTGCTAACGTTCACCGGGACTGAAGCGAGACATAACGAGGGCTAACGTTTACCGGGACTGAAGCGAGACGTAACGGGGGCTAACGTTTACCGGGACTGAAGCGAGACGTAACGGGAGCTAACGTTCACCGGGACTGCGGCGAGACATAACTTAGAGCTCCATGTTGGATCGGTTAAATTAAGTAACTCTGACAAAAGAAATAAGATCAGCGTTTTATTTGCTTTGACAGATTATCTCAAACATGTTTTAAGTCTCTACAAGGTGATTTTTATAGCATACGTGGCAGTCTGGAAGGTAGGAAAAACAATTATAATATTTACTGTTCAAATAATTTTTTTGAAAATGGTCGGCAGCAACATAACGTGGGTTGTGAGTTTATTACGCTCAAATGCAAAATCACCGGTATGCTCCGTTAAGGTGTGTTTGATTCAGAGCTAACAAAGAGCTAACAGGCTGTGTTTATTTTGAAAGTGTGTTTAGGGATTGCAGTTTTATTTTGTGTGTAACGTGTTGCTTTGTGTAACGCGTTAGCACGTTCGTTAGCATGGCGGCTATCAAGTCTAAACAGAAATTAGTTAGCTGGTTTGGTTGTTTTGGCTCAGCAGCAGGTTGGAGAACGGTCAGCACGGTCACATGACGCTGTGGTTATTAATGTGAGACGATGTTCACCAAACACACACGGTGCATCACGAAACCATGACATGAGGGACAGACGCCAGGTGAGACGTGTGGAGGTGTGGTATTGATTATATTTTTTACTTTTCTGAATAAATCAATTTATAGTCTTATGAATAAGGTTGTAAGATTACTCTGATTTATACTAATTTCAACGTAAATATGGTGTTTACATGCTGTTTGAAAAATTGATTTATTGTCTTAAAACAAGTATCATGGACCTGTGTGCTGAGCAGGTTAGCGTGGTTAGCGTTCTGAGCGTGGTTAGCGTTCTGAGCGTGGTTAGCTGAGCGGGTTAGCGTGGTTAGCGTGCTGAGCGTGGTTAGTGTGCTGAGCAGGTTAGCATGGTTAGCGTTCTGAGCGTGGTTAGCTGAGCGGGTTAGTGTGGTTAGCGTGCTGAGCGTGGTTAGCATGCTGAGCAGTTAGCGTGCTGAGCGGGTTAGCATGGTTAGCGTGCTGAGCGTGGTTAGTATGCTGAGCGGGTTAGCGTGGTTAGCGTTCTGAGCGTGGTTAGCTGAGCGGGTTAGCGTGGTTAGCGTGCTGAGCGTGGTTAGTGTGCTGAGCAGGTTAGCATGGTTAGCGTTCTGAGCGTGGTTAGCTGAGCGGGTTAGTGTGGTTAGCGTGCTGAGCGTGGTTAGCATGCTGAGCAGTTAGCGTGCTGAGCGGGTTAGCATGGTTAGCGTGCTGAGCGTGGTTAGTATGCTGAGCGGGTTAGCGTGGTTAGCGTTCTGAGTGTGGTTAGCTGAGCAGGTTAGCGTGGTTAGCATGCTGAGCGTGGTTGGTGTGCTGAGCAGCTTAGCATGGTTAGCGTGCTGAGTGTGGTTAGTATGCTGAGCGGGTTAGCGTGGTTAGCGTGCTGAGCAGTTAGCGGGTTAGCATGTTTAGCGTGCTGAGCGTGGTTAGTGTGCTGAGCAGGTTAGCATGGGTAGCGTGCTGAGCGTGGTTAGCATGCTGAGCAGGTTAGCGTGCTGAGCAGGTTAGCGTGGTTAGCATGCTGAACAGGTTAGTGTGCTGAGCAGGTTAGCGTGGTTAGCGTGCTGAGCGTGGTTAGCGTGCTGAGCTGGTTAGCGTGGTTAGCGTGTTGAGCGTAGTTAGCATGCTGAGCATGGTTTGCGTGCTGAGCGTGGTTAGCGTGCTGAGCGGGTTAGCATGGTTAGCTGAGCGGGTTAGCGTGGTGCAGAAAATGAATGACTGGTCACTTTGAGCTCCAGAGGGAAGCTGCTGCGTTAACCGTGTTCAAACAGACGTGTGGAAAGAATCAGCTGTAAGTTTCACCATCCAACCATTTCCTTGTTGCTGTGTCATGGCGGTGAGAGCAGCAGTGAGCGTTGCTGTGCTTGTTTCAGGTCCCGGCTCGCTGTGGGATGACAGTGAGAGACTCGCTGAAGAAAGCGCTGATGATGAGAGGCCTGATTCCAGAATGCTGCGCTGTGTACAGGATACAGGACGGGTGAGTCTCACACACACACACACACACACACACACACATTACATGCCACTGGTCCAGGTTCAGGACATGGATGGATGGTGGATGAATTAGCAACTAAGTTAGTTAAGAACGTGATAGTTTTTAACACATTACCAGCAGTGAATATGGCTCAGATATAATGATTGGTTGGCTCAGCACTTCCTGGCACACTGAACAAAGACTGAACACTTTCAGGTGTTTTCACACCTGTGAGGTTTAGTTCAGACAGAGGAGGGTTCACGTCTCCCACTGATACAGTTCATTTGAGCAGATCTGAACTCAGGCCAAAGTTCAGACTAGTTCATTACAAACTCTGGAGTGTTTTTTTTTTTTTTNTTTTTTTTTTTTTTGATGAAGTGAACATGATCACTGAACTAACTACAGATCAATGTATTGATTGATTAGCAGCAGACATGTAGGTGTGCATGGTTCACGTTAAGTAAAGATGGATGTGTTTCCACCTTAAAGGTAGAAACTTCAATCTTAGCTAACACGTGTTCAGATGAACACGTGTTCAGGTTAGCATGTGCTTGTATGTTGTCAGCATGTTGCTCCATTCTCCTGTTCAGCGTGTGGAGGCAGCACGTCTTCTTCACATCATGTGAAGCAGCATGTGGTTTTCCACACGTTGTCTCTACATCAGATTCAGCTTCTGCTGTCATAGTTTTCTTCTTCATGGATCAAATGATGCTATGACTAGGAAAGGATCCACATTCATCTTTGTTACTCTGATTTACTTTGACACCATAGAAACTACTTCCTGTTTGGAGTTTCTTTCTCCACTCCCAGACATTTCTGACCAATGAGCAGAGAGAGTGATGTCACATGACTTGCTGATATATTTTGGTTTGATTGAATGTTTTTCTGTGTGAAACTGAACCAAACCAACAATTTAGTTCCTGATTCAGACCAGAGCAAACGATCTACAGATCTGAAAACAAGCTTAGATTCACGTAAGTAGGATTTATTATGTTAATGTATTATAATCAGTCACCGGTTTGTACAGGTGGAACAAAATGGCAGCTGATTTTATCTTGTGAAAGATTTTTTTTTTTTTTTTTTTTTTTGCATTTACTCATTCTTTTATCATCACGATTTAATGCTAAGAGCTAAAGGAAAGCAGCGCCCTCTGTGGACGTTTCAGTAACTTTCTCTCAGTGTAACTCCGCGGTTCAAGTGTGAGGTGTTGTATGTTCCACATGCAAACTTCCACTTCCTGTTGCAGAGAGAAGAAGCCCATTGGCTGGGACACAGACATCTCCTGGCTGACTGGAGAGGAATTACATGTTGAAGTGTTGGAGAATGTTCCGCTGACTACTCACAACTTCGTAAGTATTATTAGACTTAAGTACGTCAGCAGAGTTTATGAGTGAGTACTTATTTATTTTAGTCACAAGTGAAGTATCATTTTCTCAATAATATGTGATTATGGATTGTTTTAAGAAACACACAGCATCTAGAAAATAAGGCTGATTTTGTGTTCTGATTCACATTTTTTCATTAGAAAGTTATACAGAAATATTTTTAGATATAATATTAATAGCTATAGACAGTTTTAAACTATGTTTTAGCTGTGTGAGACTTATTTTAACCATCTCATATTCTTTACAAGTGGTTTATAAAAGGATGCCTTTACTTTGCTTAAAGGACTATACCATCCATTTTACATTTGAGCCTAATATATTCAATTTTCATACATGTTACATTACTGACAATCATTTCCTAAAGGATATAATTACTATATTTGTTTATTATTTATTTATTACATTATTATATTTATTATATGTATTTCAGCTTTCCTGATATTTTGCAAAAGCTCTTAATCTTTCAAAATCAAATATTCAAGTGATACACCCACCTTAAAAATCCATGTTTCTCCTGCTAATAGTTACACAGCCTTATGAAGTCACGGTCCTTTAAATTTTTCCATAAACGCAGGTCTTCTTTTGGGACTATATTCCCCGGTGGAGGCATACATTCACTCCACGCTTTTTATTGAGCTTAAACACTAAAATTACATAACTTCTAAAAAAACCTGAATACACGTCTTGTTGGTGATGATGGATTACCTATCCCAAGAACGTTTACAGTATCAACAAGTTGATTTTAATAGCAGAATGAACTGAAACCAATGGAGGTCTGGAAGGTAGGAAAAACATTTTTAATTCACCGTTCCAGTAGTATGCTTTGGGAAATGATTGTCAGTAACGTTACGTGTGTGAAAATTGAATATATTAGGTTCAAACATGCAAAATAGGTGGTATGGTCCTTTAATGTCACTTAATGTTTTTTGGTTTCCATCATTTTTCTATGCATCCAACAAGCTGGAAGTTGTGCTGCATGTTTAGCATTATGATATGATGCATTATGATTTTATGCATTACTGTGAGCGTTGAGATTTTGCTGTTTGAATAAAGTATAGCATCAGCTTCATAATGAGTCAGATGTTCATCAAAAGGTCGTTCATGTCCTCTGACTTTCTTACATATTTAAGAAAACATTTTGGTTGGTGTCCACGGAGACAAAAGAATTGTGTATTAGTGTGTAGTGTGACAGACTGGGTGATGTTTGTGGCTTTGCTCCTGATGCTATGTGTGTTTTTGTGTGTTTGACAGGTGAGGAAGACCTTTTTCACGTTGGCCTTCTGTGACTTCTGCAGAAAGCTGCTGTTTCAGGGTTTCCGCTGTCAGACATGCGGCTATAAGTTCCACCAGCGCTGCAGCACCGAGGTCCCACTCATGTGTGTCAACTACGACCAGCTAGAGTGAGTCCATTCTACATGTCCACAGCCTGATTCTGTATGTCCATGGCACGTCACGCTGATTCCGTACGTCCACGGCACGTCACGCTGATTCCGTACGTCCACGGCACGTCACGCTGATTCCGTACGTCCACGGCACGTCACGCTGATTCACTGACCACGTTGCTGCAACACGTTGCTGCAACATGGTTAGTCTTTGTGACCTTTAAAGACGCTTCACAAAGAAGCAGCTTGTAGGAATTTTTCTGTCTCATTTGTCTGCTTTTCAGCATTTTGTTTTGCGGCATTTTGAAAATATCCACATGTTCAAACCCATGTTTCTGCATCAGCTCTAAACTAAACACAAATCAGATATGAGCCACTTAAAAAAAGAAGATTTCAATACACTCTCCAAAAAAAAAATCAGAATTAGGCATAAGACTTGTTTAAATGTCATGTAATAGTTCCCTGACATTTTCTTGTCACTGTGTTCCAAACATCACATTCTCTGTCTTCCTCCTCTTTTTTTTTTTCTTCTTTGCTAACACAGTCCAAACGTTTTTTTTCTCCTGTAGCCCACAATCAGATGAAATTCTACCTTGTGAAGTACTAAATAGTCATTTTTCTCTGAAATTTTTGTCCTGCAGTCAGTATTTGTTGATTTAAAGATGAACTGCAGACTTGGTGAGAAAGCGCGTTGTGAGGGTTTGAGTGAATCTGGATCTTTGTTTTGCAGCTTGTTGCTGGTGTCCAAGTTCTTCGAGCATCATCCTCTCACGCAGGAGGAGGTCTCCTCAGAGGGGACCACCCCCGTGTCCGAGGCCTGTCCCTCCCTCCCCCCATCCGACTCCACGGGGTGAGTTCTGTCTATCAGCGTCACATAGCCTGAGTGGAACAGTAAATAGCTTCGCTGGATTTGCTGTTTCCTCCCAAAAATGCTTTTTTTCACTATTTCTCGTGTGAAGATCAGGAGTCTTTCAACCAAACTCACAAGCAGCTGATGCTTTTTCAGTCTGTTCACCCTTTAAAGGACCATACCGGCGATCCTGCATGTTTGAGCCCAATATATACAATTCGTATACACATTACGTTACTGACAACCATTTCCCAAAATACTACTGTAGCGGTAAATTTTAGAGTTGTTTTTCCTGCTTTCCAAAAATCAACTTGTAGAGACTTGAAACATGCTGAGATAATTTATCACAGAGAACGTTATGACTATTAGGTTTTTTTTTTACTGAAGTAACTTTATTTAACTGATCCAACATGGAGCTACACAGAAGACGATGTATTCCTCCACCAGGAAATATAGTCCCAGAAGAAGACGTTTTTTACCGAGAAATTAAAATGACCGTAACTTCTACAATCGTGCTAAAGTGTTAGCTGGTGAAATAGAGAATTTTAAGGTGTTTGTATCTCACCTGAACATTTGATTTTGAAAGATTCGGGGTTTGAAAAAAATAACAAGAAAACTAAATGCTTGCAAATATGGTTTCAAGTTTTGGGAATTGGTTGGCAGTAATGTAACATATATGTGGATCGTATGTATTGGGCTCAAACATGCAGGATCACAGGTATGGTCCTTTAAGGAATGGAAACAGCAGCTTAGCTGTGATCATGTGTTTCAGTCATTAGAAGAAGAAACAATTTATCGTTTGACAAATCGGATCTCATTGTGAATAGAAACAGTCTGGATTAAATCATGCCCATATGTGTCATAATCACATGAGAAGAGCACGGAATAAAAGTGGAAAAACTCCTCTGCTTTTTTTTTTTTTTTTNTTTTTTTTTTTTTTTCATCCAAAACAGCAGCGTTACGTTGGATTCCACAGGATTCACAAACGATTTGACCAGTTGTCTGTGTCACGTGTTTGATTGACAGGTAGATTCGTCTAGTGAAAGTTGCTACATGTAAACCTGCTGGGATTGTAGCCAATGAAAAGAGCTTTCCCACCATATATGGTCATGTGTGGGTGGAGCTTCTGTTTGGTGTTCAGGCTCTTTGGAAAGGAAGAGAGACAGACAGGCGATGGATTTCAGTAATGATAAATAAATAAAAATAAAATAAAAAATAAAAAGCGTGGAGTGAATGTATGCCTCCACCAGGGAATATAGTCCAAAAAGAAAACCTGTGTTTATGGAAAAATTTAAAGGACCGTGACTTCATAAGGCTGTGTAACTATTAGCAGGAGAAACATGGATTTTTAAGGTGGGTGTATCACTTGAATATTTGATTTTGAAAGATGAAGAGATTTTGCAAAATATCAGGAAAGCTGAAATACAGTTTTATCCTTTGGGAAATGATTGTCAGTAACGTAACAGGTATGAAAATTGAATAGGCTCATACATGCAAAATGGGTGGTATGGTCCTTTAATCCTTCACCAGTTCAGCTGCGTTTAGACTAGAAATGAGGAAAACAACCGCGTGAAAATTCAGATTGTTTGTTTTCCAGTGAAACCATGACATCATCGGTTCTTTAGGATCTTCACATCACAAACAGAACTGATGGTTAAATGAAGCAAGTAAAGAGTCGCAGTCTGTTCACATAGTTTCTGACCTTTTTCTGACCAGTCACTCACCTGTGTTCGTCTGTTCAGGTCGTTATGCCACACCACTGTGTCCCCGTCCAAGTCCATACCCATACCCCAGAGTTTCCGGCCCAGCGAGGAGGACCACCGCAACCAGTTTGGTCAGCGGGACCGTTCGTCCTCCGCCCCCAACGTCCACATCAACACCATCGAGCCCGTCAACATCGATGTGAGTCTTTCTTACTTTGTGGACGTGTATGCTAAATAGCCATGTTAAACTTTTGTTGGAATCTTCTATTGCACAGTTACCCAATTTTTTTGGGGGGGGGATTTAAATGACTGAGGGCCGCCATTATTGTNTGCACAGTTACCCAATTTTTTTGGGGGGGGGATTTAAATGACTGAGGGCCGCCATTATTGTGATGGAGGGCCGGATGTGGCCCCTGCGCCACACTTTGAGCATCTAGGCAGTAAATCATTTAAACTTCACCTTTAATCAGACGTTTTCAGAAGGTTCTCTGCTGAAGTCATTACAGACATTAACCTGCAGATGAATCTGGTAAATCCATGTCAGATTTGTATTTTCAGACGTGTCCACGCCGAGCCGCTACGCTCCGTTTGGAAACTTCCAGGTTATAACCGACAGAATCATTTACCAATAAATTAAACGGGGCAATCAATGAGAAATCAGAGAGATCTGCAATGATCAGAACATTAACCTGATCACCTGTAACACACTGTCAGCTTATTTATGTGGATTCACACCTTTGACTTGATCAAAGTGACCTGTCGCAGGAAGTCAGGTGGCTGACGAGAACGGGATCATCGTTTAGCAGCATTGATGAGACGCGCTCTGATGGAATGACTTTGCGTAAATTTTGCGTGGGAAGTGGCGTGTGCAAGCAAGTCCCGTTTTGTGGGTACGAAGCGGTGATAAACGAGTCAATGTGACGGCGTTCTGATTATTTAAAACCGTTAATCTTCCTTCATTTCAGGATCTGATTCGGGATCAGGGCTTGCAGAGGTCGGATGGAGGTAAGGATGAGAGCAGACACTTCAGCTCATTCTGTGGCTTTTTCCCATCATCCTGCGTCTGCGTGCTCTCGTGCTTTTTTCCTCTTTTTTTTGTGTGTCTGTGAAAGTTCATATTTGAGAGTTTAGTCAGATAAGTTTAGCTTTTCCTCCATGTCATGATGTCAGGGCAAGCTAAGCTCCTCCTCAGAGTTAACGCTTATTAACTTTATTTAAAACTCTGAAGAGAAAAAAGTCACATTGGGGCGTTTTCACACCTGCGTGGTTTGGTCCGGTTCAGCTGGACTTGGGTTCATTTCCCTTTTGATAGGATTCTTTTTGTGCAACAATCCTGCTCAGATGGACCAGAACGCTGAAACCGTTTAGAGGAGGAGGTCTCAGTCTGCTTCCAAAAAAGCTGAACATGATCCAAACCATTTGTAGTTGGTTTGGATCATGTTCAGACTAGATTATGTTCAGACTGTTTATCTATTGATCTGTTGATTGATCTAGAAGCAGGACAGCCTGAAGGCCAGGTCTAAACAGCAGCTACACTTGTTCCACACACCTTTCAACCACGCTGTAACGGTTTAGAAGAGGTGGACCTGGTCCGGTTCCAAACATATTTGGTTAGGAACATGTTCCACTCTACTTCCAAACCTACTACACATCAATCTATTGATGCATTGATGTATGGATCTATTGATTGATTAGCAGCAGAGATGCTAGGTGTGTTTATGGTTCACGTTAAGTAAACCACCTTTGATGATCAAATCAAGTGGATGCTGTTAAAGGTGAAGGCAGCACGTCTTCTTCACATCATGTGAAGCAGCATGTGGTTTTCCACACGTTGTCTCTACATCAGATTCAGCTTCTGCTGCCATAGTTTTCTTCTTCATGGATCAAATGATGCTATGACTAGGAAAGGATCCACATTCATCTTTGTTACTCTGATTTACTTTGACGCCATAGAAACTACTTCCTGTTTGGCGTTTCTTTCTGACCAATGAGCAGAGAGAGTTTTGTCACATGACTTTTGCTGGTAGATTTTGTTTTGATTGGATGTTTTTCAATTTGAAACTGAACCAAACCAACAATTTAGTCCTGATTCAGACCAGAGCAAACGATCCACAGATCTGAAAATGCCCTCAGGTTTCACTGTTAAGAGCTTAGAAAAAATAAAACAGATGAAAATGCAGCTTTCCAGACGACAGAGTGTGTGAGGGACTCAGATGGTGCTGGGTGCTGGGTTATGGGTGCTGGTGGTGGGTTATGGGTGCTGGGTGGTGTATGTGGGACCTGATAATAGTGCTGTGTGGCAGGAGGCTCAGCAGCAGGAGTTTGGTTCTAAGCCTTAGTTAGCTAATGAGAGGGGGAGGGGCGAGTAGCAGTGATGGTCTGTCTGTCTCTCTCTGCCCTGCAGCCCCCCCGACCCACCCCG
>VXCM01004020.1:24548-48574 GCA_014773175.1 Lucifuga dentata
ATTTTGAAAGATTAAGAGATTTAGCAAAATATCATTAATTCACTGTTCCAGTAGTATGCTTTGGGAAATGATTGTCAGTAACGTAACATGTATGAAAATAAAATATATTAGGCTCAAACATGCAAAATGGGTGGTATGGTCCTTTAAGTCGTTTTCACGTGTTAAAACCAGGAAATGAACAGAATGTGATGCATGTCTGAAAGGGGCTTATACATCTTCACACACACAGTGAGTATTTACATACACATGTTTCACTCTGACATAAAGGTGTCAAATTTGGATTTTCAGCCTTAGGAAGTTATTTTTCAGTCACTAATATTAAAATATCTCATCAGAGAGAAAACACAGAAGAACCTGACCAGCATGGCTGAGAAAAAAATCTGCTCAGAGGATTTCACTTAGAGCTGCTCTTAATTAAATTAGTATATACTGTATGTGCATTCAGTCCTAAATGAAAGGCATTGTAAAGGACCATACCGGTGATTTTGCCCAATAAATACTACCCATATACAAGTTGCATTAGTGCCAACCATTTTCCAAAACATAAAACCATATTTTAGTTTTCCTGTCACTTTTTCAAATTCCCTAATCTTTCAAAATCATGAGATGATACACCCACCTTAAAGGACCATACCACCCACTTTGCATGTTTGAGCCTAATATATTCAATTTTCATACATGTAACATTACTGACAATCATTTTTCAAAGCATACTACTGGAACGGTGAATTAAAAATGTTTTTCCTACCTTCCAGACCTCCATTGGTTTCAGTTCATTCTGCTATTAAAATCAACTTGTTGATACTTGAAACGTTCTTGGGATAGGTAATCCATCATCACCAACAAGACGTGTATTCAGGTTTTTTTTTAGAAGTTATGTAATTTTAGCGTTTAAGAACAATAAAAAGCGTGGAGTGACTGTATGCCTCCACCAGGGAATATAGTCCCAAATTTTTATGGAAAAATTTAAAGGACCATGACTTCATAAGGCTGCATAACTATTAGTAGTATGCTTTGGGAAATGATTGTCAGTAATGTAACATGTATGAAAATTGAATATATATTAGACTCGAACATGTAAAATGGATGGTATGGTCCTTTAAAATTCTATATTTTGCCTGCTAACAGGCATGTTCACATGTAGAGGGCACACTCATTTTTTATTTCTTGGTAAAAGTCGCTTCTCCTGGGACTATATTTCCTGGCGGAGACGTACATTTTCTTCCATGCAGCTCCGTGTTGGATTAGTTAATAAAGTTACTTTGACAAAAAAAACCTAATAGACGTTTTGTTTTCTGTAATGGATTATTTATCTCGGCACGTTTTAAGTCTCTGTAAGTTGATTTTTATGTCGTTTTGGAAAGAACTGAACCAATGTCTGGATGGTAGGAAAAACAAGCTGAAATTTACCGCTAACATAATATATTTTGGGAAATGGTTGTCAGTAACGTAACATGTATGTGGATTGTGGGTATTAGGCTCAAACATGCACAGTCACTGGTATGGTCCTTTAAACCGTTTACAGCAGCACGTGGCGTCTCAGCATGCGGCGAATACAGAACACAAACCTGCTACTCTTCTTCTTTCCTGTCAGCTTCTTTTTGACCCACGCTTCTTCCCAACCTCACGTCTCTGATTTTTTTGTTTTTTCTCTACTTCCCCTCTTGACTTCACCCCGAACCACCTTCCTCCCCCCAGGCTCTACTACAGGGCTGTCAGCCACGCCCCCCGCCTCTTTACCTGGTTCCCTGACCAATGTAAAAGTTCCACAGAAGTCGCCCTGCCAGCAGAGGGAGCGCAAGTCCTCGTCCTCGTCTGAGGATCGCAATAAGATGGTGAGAGTGATGCAGTTTTCAGACTCTGTGTCACGGTGTTTGTGGCGATGGCGTGTGCTGTCTGAGCTGATGGCGTGTTGTTTGGAACAGAAAACGCTGGGAAGACGAGACTCCAGTGACGACTGGGAAATCCCAGAGGGTCAGATCACTCTGGGCCAGAGGATAGGCTCTNACGAGACTCCAGTGACGACTGGGAAATCCCAGAGGGTCAGATCACTCTGGGCCAGAGGATAGGCTCTGGATCCTTTGGAACTGTTTTCAAGGGGAAGTGGCACGGTACGTCCCAGTGGTATCGTAAATTCTCAAACAGCCTTTATTAACGTCAGCTGAAAATAAACCAGATATTTATTTCCAATTTACCNTTTTTTTTTTTTTTTTTAATCTTCTCCCCTTTGTTTTATTAATGTGCTGCTGTTTGCTATTAATGCAAACTCCATACTTCACACATCTGTTTCAAATTAAAAGCCTGACATGAAGGCTTTTATTGTGAAACATCTGCAGGAAGTGCTGAGTGTCGTTAACTGTAGCTTAATGTCATGATAGCATCCTCAGTCGATCAGAATGAAAGAATGGCAGACAGAAGCTCAGAGCAGCAGGTTGTGATATCTGATATCATTCCATGAGGCCGTTTATTAAAGACTTTACTGCAGCGACCACCGCTAGCTGTTAGCCAGTTAGCTGGCTCAGAGCTAACTGGCTCACAGCTAACTGGCTAACACCAAACTGGCTCACAGTTAACTGGCTCACACCAAACTGGCTCACAGTTAACTGGCTAACAGCTAACTGGCTCACAGCTAACTGGCTAACACCAAACTGGCTCACAGTTAACTGGCTCACAGTTAACTGGCTAACAGCTAACTGGCTAACAGCTAGCGGTGGTTGCTGCAGTAAAGNAACTGGCTCACAGTTAACTGGCTAACAGCTAACTGGCTAACAGCTAGCGGTGGTTGCTGCAGTAAAGTCTTTAATAAAAGGCCTCATGGAATGATATCAGATATTACAACCTGCTGCTCTGAGCTTCTGTTAACCGGTTAACTGGCTAACAGCTAACTGCTAACTGTATCTGTTAACCAGTTAACTGTCTATTGGCTCACAGTTAACTGGCTAAAAGCCAACTGGCTCAGTCAACTGCTAGTCAGTTAGCTGTTAGCCAGTTAGCTGTTAGCCAGTGAAGTGGGATTTAGCTTGTAGCTGAAGCATTTCAAACAGAGGAAGCTTCTTTTTAGGAAATAATTCATCAGACGCTGACCTGCTACTTTCAGATATATTTGTTTAGCTTTTTGTATGGAAATGCGTCAACACGTCATCAAGCCGCAATATCGTCAATATTTTAATTGTATAAACATTATACCAGTATTATCATGAACGACATGGTTTGGCACAGTGTTAGTCTGAACATGGACAGACGTGAGCATGTCTCTGGATTCTTACTCTAGCACGCGACATTCAGCATGATGTCCAGGTGTAAACATGTTGGAATGTGTGTCCGTGTGTGTAAACACGGAGTGTTTGTCCGTGTGTAACCGCTCTAACTTCCCCACAGGTGACGTGGCGGTGAAGATGCTGAACGTCACCGCTCCCACGCCACAACAACTTCAGGCCTTTAAGAATGAAGTGGGAGTCCTCAGGTAAGTTCTGTGATCTACGTGTAGTCAGAACAGCAGGTACCACACACCTTTGTGTTTCAGCAGCAAGCAGCATCTAGTTATGATGCAGCTTTGTCAGAATACTGCGTAGATTAACATTATTAATCAGATCTCATCTAGTCAGTGTCGTCCAGACCTGCATGATGCTGACTAGACAAGAAGTTTCTTAGTTGGACTTAGGTACAGGACACACAGTTGAACAGAAATCACAGTTTAAAATGTTTTAGGGAACCACGTGTTTTCTCACCTGGTTCAGTGAGGTGCAGAAGGACACGGGTTTGTTTTTGGTATTTGTCTTGGCACGATTCATTTCTGCGGGTCTGAACACAGCAGCTGCACTCGGATGTGGACCATGCTGAAACGGTTTAGAGGAGGTGGTCTGGTTCCAAACACACTTGGTTCTGAACATGCTCCACACTACTTCCAAATCAACTGCAGATCAATCTGTTGATCTGTTGATGTATTGATGAATTAATTGATTAGCAGCAGAGACGTAGGTGTGCGTGAAGTAAACTCCGCCCTTTGATGATCAAATCAAACGGATGCTGTTAAAGGTGGAAACACGTCAATCTTAGCGTTCAGGTTAACGTGTGCTTGTATGTTGTCAGCATGTTGCTCCATTCTCCTGTTCAGCGTGTGAAGGCAGCACGTCTTCTTCACGTCATGTGAAGCAGCATGTGGTTTTCCACACGTTGTCTCTACATCAGATTCAGCTTCTGCTGTCATAGTTTTCTTCTTCATGGATCAAATGATGCTATGACTAGGAAAGGATCCACATTCATCTTTGTTACTCTGATCTACTTTGATTCCTGTTTGGAGTTTCTTTCTCACAGACATTTCTGACCAATCAGCAGAGAGTGTTGTCACATGACTTTTGCTGATATATTTTGGTTTAATTGGATGTTTTCCTGTATGAAACTGAACCAAACCAACAATTTAGTTCCTGATCCAGACCAGAGCAAACGATCTGCAGATCTGAAAAGAATGCAGATCCTAAGAATCTATGGTTTGTCTTGGAAGATGGTCAGCAGTATGTGAGCTAAACATGCTAAATACTGAGGAGTTTAATAGTTACTGGTTGATATAAAATTGCTGAGCCAGTGTCAGCAGCTTCCGTGTGTTTGTGTGAACCAGGAAAACGCGTCACGTGAACATCCTGTTGTTCATGGGTTACACCACCAAGCCTCAGCTGGCCATCGTGACCCAGTGGTGCGAAGGCTCCAGCCTCTACCACCACCTGCANCACCAAGCCTCAGCTGGCCATCGTGACCCAGTGGTGCGAAGGCTCCAGCCTCTACCACCACCTGCACATCATCGAGACCAAGTTTGAGATGATCAAACTCATCGACATCGCCCGGCAGACCGCTCAGGGCATGGAGTGAGTGCTCCGTCTCCACCACGTTTCTTCTTTCTTATAGAAAACTAATTAACATCACTAAATTCTATTTTCTCATTTATTCTTCAGATCAGTGTAAAACTTTAACTCTTTTGTCTGTTTTGTTAAGTGGCCTGTAAAGTGATTACTGCTGCATCTACAGGATGAGCAGCTCCTGTCTGAAAAAATACTTTAAAATTTAATTTACAGATTTCAGGTCTAACAGCCGGTTAGAAAACTGATGACAAAAAAAGCAATTTTAACATTTTTTTTTTTTTTTTTTTTCAAATTTAAATTGAAACTGGAAACTGGTCACTTTTTAACTTCTGTCTTTTTTTTTACTTTCGTCCACAGTTACCTGCACGCCAAATCCATCATCCACAGAGATCTGAAGAGCAACAGTATCCTTTAACGAGCACTACATTAATTAATGAGGCTTAATTTATGCCTTTATTAGCATTAAAACATGTTATTCAGATCAGGAAAAACACGCGTTAATGCAGAGTTTGAATGCAGGGTGAACGCAGTGAGATCAGAATGCGTTCTGACCTGCCGGAATACGCATGGATGTCGTCGGACTCAAATTCTAATTAGATCTGTCACACCTGTCCAACAAAGTGTAGAGTCAGAAACGTGGACAGCAACACCCACGTAAAAGTTATTTCAAAAAGGATGAAGCTTGTCCATGGAGCAACAGGAAAACACCATCCAGATAATGAGAAGTAAATCTACTAAATCTGCATGATAACGTAGCAGATTTTTGGCCTTATTCCTTCTTTTAATGATTCTTAGCAAAGTCTTGATTTTGTTATCGTTCTAAAGGTTATCTCGTCAGGTTCTCCTGTGGCGCGAGTCTGCTCAGAACATTTTACTTCCTCTGATCTGCTCAGAAGCCCATCACGGCCGCACGGATTTTGAAATATTAAGAATTTTCACTTTTCACCATCCAGCCCGACATCCTGTAGTTCAGGGGAATCGTAATGCCCGCCAAAGCTTCAGACTGCAATGTGCTGTGAGAAACACCAACAGCAGAAAATGGCAGCATTGCTAACATAGCTAACATAGCTAACATCTTTGCCGGCATTGCTAGGTGCTCCTGCCTGTCGTCCGCCATGTGTGTTTACTCTAAAGCCAAGTTTGATCTTATTTGACGATGTGAGATTTGTGTTGTTGAGACTCTGGACTCTGTGAGGACCAAACACGGACTTTTATCATCATGCGGGTTTATGTGTGAGCTGGGCTGAAGTGCTTTCTGATGTACACTGATGTACGTCTGGCTCCTTCAGGTCTGTTAGAACGTTTTCTTTGACCTTCACCCTCAGATATTTTCCTCCATGAAGACCTGACGGTGAAGATCGGTGATTTTGGCCTGGCCACGGTCAAATCCCGCTGGAGTGGCTCCCACCAGTTTGAGCAGCTGTCTGGTTCTATTTTATGGATGGTGAGTGATTAAAGTTCATTTAATGAAGGGGTTTTAGGTGTCTTATGTTTTCTGTGCTGCACGGGTTCTTTAGCTGCACTCACACTTTTCACGCAACTTCTGAAATCACAATTCTCATCTTTCTGATTCAGATTTTATTCTCCTGCGCAATATACAAAAACAGATGGAAGCAGGTATTCTCAGGCTTTAAAGATGGTTTTTCTTCCTCTTAGCTCTATTTCAAACACTGTAATGGCAGGAGAGGCTGTGCAAGGATTTTCCTAATGAGAATGCAGCAGTGGGGGCGTCTTTTTTTTAATGCAAATATTGCGCTCCTGTGGAACCACATTGTGCACAGCTTCTCCGATTCTGAATTGGAGCTAATTCCAGAATGCAAAAGCAAACCTTCAATCACATTTGAGCTGCAGCCTCATCGTACCGATAGCATTCCCCCCTCTGTACACCAGTGTCTATGTGCAAACGAGTGGCTCTGGTAGAGAAACGAGTGGCAGTGCTGAGTGTGTAAATGTGTTGTTGTCTGTTGTGTGTGTGATAACGTGCTCCGTCGTGTTCTTCCTGCAGGCTCCGGAGGTGATCCGGCTCCAGGATAAGAATCCTTACAGCTTCCAGTCGGACGTGTACGCGTTCGGCATTGTGCTGTACGAGCTGATGTCTGGAGCGCTGCCGTACTCCAACATCAACAACAGAGACCAGGTCAGGAAACACGCCCCTCATTCATCAACGCCTGCTAGCATCTTTTAGCATTTGCTTTAAAAGAGGCGTTGCTACAGTTCATTCAGTTTCCTTATTTGCAAGACAGGAAGTGATTCATAAAACACACTGACTCACTAAAATTAAGACGAGTTTCTCACATGTTCTAATGGCACCGTGCTTCTTCATCAAGCTGCAACCTCTGCATTCTGTCTCTCTCTTTCTTTCTCACACACACACACACACACACACACACACCACCCCCGTGTTTTGGGACTCCTGGTAGTGTGTGGATCTCTTATCTCTCTTATCTTAGTGTTAATCTCTTAAACATGGAGCTCTAAATCAGAGTGTGTTTCTTTGCTGGTTTAACGTGTCAGTTTCTCTTTAACAGCAGATGAATCAGGAGAAATTGTTACTCTTAAACATGAAGCAGCTCATTAACACACGCTTGATTTTCCTGTTTACCTGAGACACACCTGCCACACTGTTTCCCATACATAGGCTTTACTTGGGCGGCCTGAAGACCCACCCAGGTTGATACGGCGTGCCTGCCCACCACTACAAGTAAATTTTCAACCTGTGTGAAACACTGCCTGACAGCGTGTCGACAGCAGTGTGCTGGTTAGCGTGAGGCGTGGTGCACGTTTTGAAACACGTTCTGAAACAGACCGTGTCTCCTGACATTCACATTTCACGACGACCTTCCAATTTGTCTGTTTCTCGGTGCTTCATGAATTGTTAAAGCCAGAATAACTTCTGCAGCATGAGAGGCTCTTTAGCTCCACCAGCATCTCCACTTCTTGGTACGTTCTTCTCGCCTTCACATATCGGTCGTGTAGATTTTTACACTTCATGTGACACGAATGTTCCTCAGGCTTCAGAGTACGATTTATCTCCTGTCAGGGTTTGGCAGCCATTTGTCATCTTTGTAATCCCTCATGGAGGAATCATGGAGGTGCTGCTACTTCCTGTCCTCCTCTGACAGTCGCTCCTCAAAGTTCTTCACCATTATTTGTTTTTGTTCTCTTGGTCAATCTTTGATGAAGGCGCATTTATGACACAGAGGATTTTGATTTTCAAAGCTTCGATTCGATTCTGTAAATTGTTGTTAGGGTTTTGTCTTCTAAATTACATTAATGAAGACATTCTTTCTAAATCTGTGTCGAAAACTTAATGAGTGTCTTAAAGGAAACAGGTTCAGGCTGACCTTTGACCTTTTGGCTCTGATGCTTTCATTGACAACTTCACTAACGTGTTGTGTTCTAAGCATTCCGTGACTCCAGGATTTGAAGCATGTTCCTAAATCCCTCGTTGTCACGGCGATGCTGTAAGGATGCATATCCTCCATATAAAAACAGTAACGACTGGCTTATTGTTTTGGCTGGAGGTGAGGCAGATGCAGCTCGCAGGTCGATGCATTTTCTACGTCACCTGTCTTCATTCAGGTGTCGTGCTGCAGACGTCACGGCGGCGGCGTGACGCCTCCTCAAGCAAGTTCAGCGTTGCTACAAAATTTTACTTCTGAGTTACATATTTTGTAAATGTCCTTACTTTTGCTTTAAAGCCAAAATGAGTCAAAACATCTAAACCTGAAGGTGTCAGAGTCACAGCAGTTTTCTATGCTTTCTGTAGTCGAGTAGTCACACTCGTCACATAGACGAGTGTGACTACTTATGTTACTAGTGTTCAATTAAAACTTAGACTATTTAAAAGATCCATTGTTTTATTTTATGACTCAATATGAATTGCTAAATTTGAATCGCAGTTTTTTTCTCAGGATGGTCGTGGATTTTGCGGGTCACTGTAGCAGATGATGTTTAGCACGTCTGTGCTAAACGTCGTCATCATGAAAACATGCTAAACGTTTACATGTAACAATGAGCTCAGCAGCAGGAAACGTGTTCCCAGTAACACGCAGCATGTCTGATGTCTGCAGATCATATTCATGGTGGGTCGAGGTTACCTGTCTCCTGACCTCAGCAAAGTGCGCAGCAACTGTCCCAAGGCCATGAAGAGGCTGATGGCCGACTGCCTGAAGAAGAAGAGAGAGGAGCGCCCGCTGTTCCCTCAGGTATGACGCGTTTGAATCAGATCAGGCAAATCAATCCATCAATAAAATATTCAAAAATTGATTCTCTTGCTAATAGTTACACAGCCTTATGAAGTCACGGTCCTTTAAATTTTTCCATAAACACAGGTCTTCTTTTGGGACTATATTCCCTGGTGGAGGCATACATTCACTCCACGCTTTTTATTGAGCTTAAACACTAAAATTACATAACTTCTAAAAAAACCTGAATACACGTCTTGTTGGTGATGATGGATTACCTATCCCAAGAACGTTTACAGTATCAACAAGTTGATTTTAATAGCAGAATGAACTGAAACCAATGGAGGTCTGGAAGGTAGGAAAAACATTTTTAATTCACCGTTCCAGTAGTATGCTTTGGGAAATGATTGTCAGTAACGTTACATGTATGAAAATTGAATATATTAGGCTCAAACATGCAAAATGGCCGGTATGGTCCTTTAATTGGTTTGACACACAACATGCTGTATTTGTTTTATATGCCGAATATGATTGATTTTTTTAAAAGGGAAAATTATGTTTTTCCTTTTTTTTTTTTTTTTTTNTTTTTTTTTTTTTTTTTTGTTTTGATCAATATAGAAATATTTCACATTGATATCAAAATCTTATATGATTATATATAATTCTAAAAACAAACAAATAGATGATGACGTCACAAACAAACATTTATGGAGATGGATCCTCTAATTCAGAGTGGCACAGACTAAACTTTATTAGCAAACATGACATGAACAGTGAATATGAGATAACGGAGGATTTTACCTGAAATGAAATTAATAAAAATATCTGTAAGCAAAATACAAAAATACAGCAAAGTATATATTACAATTTGAAAATCTGAGTCAAATATAAATGTAAAAGAGGCTAGAAAACATTGATGCACTGCAAATTCTTTCTGCACACTTTCCAAATATTGACTGATTTCAGTAAATGATTAATTAATATCTGCTGATCAATTTTCATCTAATAATCCATGAGACTTTTTTGGTTGGTTGTGTTTGTGGTTGTTTACTGTGATTAGTTATGACGTTTATTGATCGATGACTCGCTCTGTGTGTTCTGTAGATCTTGGCGTCCATCGAGCTGCTGGCTCGCTCGCTACCCAAAATCCACCGCAGCGCCTCAGAGCCTTCGTTAAACCGAGCTGGCTTTCAGACCGAAGACTTTAGCTTGTACGCCTGCGCCTCCCCCAAAACCCCAATCCAGGCTGGCGGCTACGGTNCGAAGACTTTAGCTTGTACGCCTGCGCCTCCCCCAAAACCCCAATCCAGGCTGGCGGCTACGGTGAGCTCACCACACACACACACACACACATACACACACTAATGCTTCCCATACATAGGCGAAACTTGGGTGGCCTGCCCAAGTAAATGAAGACCCGCCCAGGTTTTGCAGGACGACCTTAAAAAAAAAAAAAACACATTTAATGATGTTGACCAAAACATCGCTAAAATATGGAATAAATTTGTGATCTTACCGTCATTTCAAAGGTAAAAGTTTCCTAAAAAGATCCATGATTAGGTTTTTTCACCGTTAATCCATTTTACAGCAAAATCCCCGTAGACTGGCATCTATCTCCGTCCTTATGAGCATACCGTAAATGCTGAAATAGTGGCAGGTGGTCTTTTTTTTTTTTAAACCAGGCTTTTATTCCAGCCAGGTAATTATTTCTAATTTTAAAATATCTGTAACCTCCATGCTTCTCACCAAAGTTTCCCTCTGCTGTGTTATAGATAATTACTTTCTTTAGTTTTCCTTTAAAACCCCACTGAGGTCCAATGAAAGCACGCTCACTGCGTTATTGTGGTTGCCTAGCAACCAGTAGTATACTGCCTGGTAGCAGCCATTTTCAACTAGATCTGAGTTTGCTTTTCTTTGCACTTTTAAAGCCAAATAGCCATGTTAAACTTTTGTTGGAATCTTCTATTGCACAGTTNTCTTTGCACTTTTAAAGCCAAATAGCCATGTTAAACTTTTGTTGGAATCTTCTATTGCACAGTTATTTTATTTTATTTATTTATTTATTTTTTTTGGGGTGGGGGAGGGTGGCTTGTTTTGGCCCATTTTTGAATCCAGGATTGAACTTTAGGAATGTCAGCACCTTATAACACAAATAAAGACAGTTTAACTGCTTAATTGAACAGAATAAAGGGTTTCAGGTGTGCTAACACAATTATACAAAGGTGTTTCTAATAACCAATTAGCATTTAAAGATGATTAATTAAGGATGAGCAGAAAGAGTTTAGCATTAGGACACTAATGGCTGCTGAAAATGGAGCTTTGCAGTTTTATGTGAATAATTCATTATAAATCAGTCATTTCCAGCATTATTAATGTCTTGGATTTATATTTGATGTTACCTTGGTCCTTCACTTTCTTTCTCAAAAATGTTAGCATTTCTGGGTAATTACAAAGTTTTGCGCACTAGTGCACCCTGATGAAGAAAGAAAGAAATCACTTTCTGGGCTCCTCCAATCATTCCATATCTAATAAATGACAGGTGTAAAAGGAGTGATTCAGTCAAAATGGTAGAAAGTCTGTTAAAGTGGATTTTTATTTATTTATTGTTAATTGATTGAGTCTGTATCTCTGCTGTTTTTCAGGGGAGTTTTCAGCCTTTAAATAAGTGCTGCAGAAGCCACCCGTCCATCCCTCGTCACTTCTCAAGTCTCGTTTCCCTGCGGTGGATTCATCCATTTCCAAATAAAAATCTCGTCTTAAAGAATGAGCTGTTTCCTTCCTCTGTTAACCTGAAGGAGGCAGCCGTGAGTCCTTCTGACAAAAGCTGCAACAGCAACAACGACACACAAAACTGAATTAGGAAAAAAAACAACAGAGATATCCAAACCAATCAGCTTTGAGGAGGAGATGGCAAACTCCACCGATCAACCGAGCGCTGCATTCCTGCCTGCTGGAGGGGATGGATGAAGGTAAAGGAAGGGAGATGGAGGTGAAAGGTCAGGAGAAGGCGAGGCTTTGGGCGCCTCTCGCCTCGTCGTTTCCTCTGTGGGGGAAGAGGGAGGCCACAGGAACTGCACTTTGACTGATGGCTGAAAGGCCTGCGGAAGAGGAAGTGGTCTCCCATTGGTTGTTAGAAGGAGGGCCAGGAGTCGGCCCGTCCCCGACGCGAGCCGGAGGTCACTTAGCAGGGGGCAACCCTGAAGGAAGAAGACTTGAACGATAGATCTATTTTTATTTTTTCATTTCTTAGTTCTCATGTTTTAGCTTTTGGCGCGCTGGCACCACTGGTGTTCGGAGCTTTTAGTTTGGTTTGAGATGGGAGCTATTTTGTGATGATTTGAGCAGAAAGCTCTGCAGCACAGGAGGTTTTTCTTTACGGCTCCATGCTGATTAAACTCTACCGTACTGGACTTTAAAGCCTTCTCCTTTGCCTCAGCCAAAATCCACACCTGTGATGAAATGCTGATCGTTCTTTTTGTTGAATCTTGTAAAAGTTTTTTCCAGAATAGCCCTAAAACCCAACCTTTCATGTTTAGTGAGCGTAATAGAAGCTGTTCTTAGAGTTCCTGTTGAACAGCGTGGAGCTGGCGACATCCTGCCAAACGGAGGCGCTGTTCTCTGCGTGGTTTGGTGATGGATGCCACAGAGGCAGGATTGTTGGTGTTGTTTAAAGAGCCCGGCGTGGGCGGAGCTGCTGCCCGGGTTTACCTGCATTTATGCCGTAAGTAGCTGTGCTTGTGGCTTCTTTAAGCTTTTTAACAGCAGCTTTGATCACTGCAGCAGAGCAAACATTTTCCTTTGCTTTCCTGCTTATTTTCCACGAAACCCAGCCTCTTTTTTTTTTTTTTTTTTNTTTTTTTTTTTTTTTTTGTGACAGCAGTGCATGCGTCTCTTTTTTTGATCATGTGGCTTTAATATTGCACTAAGCATAAAATGGGAAAGTAACTGCTGTAAAGACTGGTGATGTTCTGGAGAATTCTGTTGGTCAAAAGTTGGAAAATGTTCCTTCAGTCACGTTTTATGCACCTGTACTTTCTCATTCCAGTGTGTGTTGAGGATCGTAGGTGTTATTTTGATTTTGTTATCGTTTGCCTTTTTCTGTACAGGCAGGCCTGCACACACTGACTTATTTATGTGAATTTAGTTTTGTTTTCAGAAATGCTTAATTCTAAGCTGTCATGCTTGTTTTAGTGTTTGTGACTCGTGTATTTGCACTTTGTAGAAATGGATCGAAGCAACTGCCCGACTTGCCTTTTGTTTTCTTTAATTGAAGAATAAATTGTGACACAGTGTCATACCAAGTCGATGACCTAAAATTTAATTTCCAGCGGCAGAGTCTGCAGGGACTCGGCTGTGGATTATTTGCTGAAGAGGCCCAGGTTTCAGCTGAAAGCCTCTTTGATGAAACGTTCAGCAGCCAAATATTTCACCACAACTGAAGTGATGAGAGTTGAAGGAAGGAAAGAAAGTTAGCTGATAAATGGTTATGGTGGAGGTGGAGCTCACAGTTGAAGTATCTGTCTAAACTGATGCTTCTTCACACCATTAAAGATCATTCATACCTTTCATCGTCATTACATTCTGGACTTTAAAGGAACAGTTTGCCGTGTATGCTTCATGAGATCGTACGGTTCCTACGCTCTGTGCGATGTTGGACTGTCCACGATGAAACGTAACGATCATGACAGAAATGTGACTAAATTCCTGGTGGGGTTTAGTCACATGGGATCCCTGGTCGATCCAAAATGCTGGTCCCAGATTGCAGTATAAGACACGTCCACAGACGACAGAATTAGCGCTCTGACCAAAGATTCAGTGTCAGAAATTTAGGACCACAATCACAGTGTGACACGCTACGAAGTATGACTATAAACCAACCAATAGGAACACAGCATCAAATGTTGTGAGTAGGGATGAGCCGAGTACTCAGATGAAACGAGTATCCATTATGGATAATGCACTTTTTACGAGTACGAGTACCATCCTAGTAAAATGTGTCACTATCCGTACTCATGAAGAAAATAAATCTGATTAGGTAGCTCTTACTCACGCTGTGTCACATGGGTTGCGTGATCGTCCAGGCAGCCAATCACAGAGCTCCTCTCTACACAGAGCTACTGCTGCTGCTCCACATGACTCACAGCCACTCTGTCCACACTAGCATAGTAGCAGCTATTAGCTATCGTTTAGCATAGTAACATCTATTAGCCATAGTTGCTATTCTCAGATTCAGCTCAACATTATTCTCAGTCCACAGCTGAACACACACATTCATTTACTGTGGACATTCACACACAAAATACTGATACAAACACACATTTATACTAGCTGCTACTAGCTTCTAGGCTAACTAGCCAGTTAGCTAACGATTCTATACGTTGTACTAATGCAATTTTGTGCACATTTAGATGTCGCTCACCTGAAATCACGACATACATACATCATGGTTAGCCAACTGTAACCTGGTGCACTCTACTGTCTTCAAACGTCATTTCATTTAAAATAAAAAAAAAAACACAGTTACGAGCTAAGCCACGCCCATCTGAGTACGTCCATCCATCCATTATCATCTGCTTATCCGGGTCCGGGTCGCGGTGGCAGCAGACTAAGCAGACTAGCCCACACTTCCCTGTCTCCGGTCAGGCCCTCTAACTCCTCCTGGGGGACTCCGAGGTGTTCCCAGGCCAGCCGGGAGTTGTAATCCCTCCAGCGAGTCCTGGGTTTTCCCCAGGGCCTCTTCCCAGTTGGACGTACCTGGAAGACCTCCTTAGGGAGACGACCAGGGGTCATCCTTACTAGGTGCCCGAACCACCTCAACTGACTCCTTTTAATGCGGAGGAGCAGCGGCTCTACTCCATCCGAGTACGAATATGGATAATTTAGCTGGTTGAATGGATATAGATGTTAAGATAATGTTGTATTCACTCATCCCAAGTTGTGAGGATGTTTTTGAAATTAATTGAATTTGGCATGAAATTTAGCTGGGCCTGAGCGTGTTCACTATCCTGATCAGATTAACCTGAGCAGAAAGCATAGACACCTGCTGCAGGTAAAGAACCACATCCAGCTTTAATCTGCAGCACAAACAGCTCATCCTCAACGCATGTTTTTAAGATCAGGAAAGAATTGTGATGAAATACATGAGGCACTGTGAGTTTGGGAGCACATACACTATGCACACACAAGTGTGTGTGTGTGTGTGTGTGTATGTATGTGTGTGTGCTCACCGTTGTGTTCTGTAAATGGGGCAGCAAAAATGAAACAGAGAAACATGCAGTAAGCAAAGAATTTTGCGCCATTCTATAGTTGCTACTTGCATATTCTTTTCCTGCTTGTCGTAGCAGAACGTTTCACCAAGCGTTTATCTCACATTATGCTAAATGAAATTTGATCTCGTACAGTCTGACTCAGATAAATATCACAGTGGAATCTAATTGCACAGTGTGTAAGAGCCTTTAATAAGATGAAAAGATTCTGACATCAGTTTTCTCCCAGTTGTATTTAGCCTAGCATAGCTCAGAGAATGAAAATGGGGAAACGGCTAGCGAACTCTTCCAAATTTGAAAAAAGAAAATTCACCTTCAACTCAAAAATTTTGGACTGGAGCCAGATACAAGAGATTAATATGACTCATTATTTCTCAAAGTTAAATATAATCAAAGAATCCTGATGAAATCTTAAGCCATCGGTCCAAGATCACAGTATGAAACACGTCCAACTCATAGCAGCTACATGTAGCATAGCATGCTACATGTAGCCTGCAGGTGGCGGTGTTANCGTCCAACTCATAGCAGCTACATGTAGCATAGCATGCTACATGTAGCCTGCAGGTGGCGGTGTTATATTGAACCTTATGAGCTGATCAGTTTGTCTTTGTGGTTGAGGTGCATCAGATCAGCCAGCATATGAAGATAAATCATCGCTGCTATGTTCACATAATCAGTCAAACTTTCATCTTTAGTAAAGTTGCAAAGACAACAGTGACTTTACACGTTACATGTTCAGTCATGTTAAGGTGGTTTTACATTCAGCATCATGACTCATCGCTCCATCAGCTCTTAAAGAGACAGCAGCAGAATTTCATTGTGTTCAGTGTTTGCTTTCTTATTTTTTTGGATTTGGTATCTGGCTACTCCTTATTCGGTTTCCATGGTGATGGATTGAGGTGCTAGGACGTTGACTCACTGATGGTGAGGCAGTTTTGTCAGAAACATGAAGACAGTGTAGGCCTCTCATTAACTATCACAGTCAGCCATTCAGTCTGATATGATGGAGGTTCCTGATCACCTCTGCAAAAGAAAAAAAAAAACTGAGCTAACATTTTATGCTTTCCTACGTGGTTTCGTCTGGTTCAGGTTCGTTTTCTGTCTTGGCACAATTCCTTTGTGCAGGAATTACCAAAAACAACCACAGCAAGGAGATGGTCTAGACCCTGTTCTACTCCACTACTTCCAAACCAACTCCAGATCAATCTATTGATAGATTGATTGATTAGCAGCAGAGATGCTAGATCAACGAATACTTTGAAACGGTCATAACATATCAAATGTATTTAAGCTGTGTTCAGATGAACACGTGTTCAGGTTAGCGTGTGCTTGTATGTTGTCAGCATGTTGCTCCATTCTCCTGTTCAGCGTGTGAAGGCAGCACGTCTTCTTCACATCATGTGAAGCAGCATGTGGTTTTCCACACGTTATCTTGAAGTCAGATTCAGCTTCTGCTGTCATAGTTTTCTTCTTCATGGATCAAATGATGCTATGACTAGGAAAGGATCCACATTCATCTTTGTTACTCTGATTTACTTTGACGCCATAGAAACTACTTCCTGTTTGGAGTTTCTTTCTCCGCTCCAGACATTTCTGACCAATGAGCACAGAGAGTGTTGTCACCTGACTTTTGCTGATAGATTTTGGTTTGATTGGATGTTTTCCTGTGTGAAGCTGAACCAAACCAAACGGTAAATGCAGCATTAGAAGAGTTTAATCTCAGATTCAGACCAGAGCAAACGATCTACAGATCTGAAACTACTTCAGGAAGCCAAGAACACCTCAAAGACTTTCATCATAAAGGTTTTAACAGGTGACACCTTCTGTTCCAGGAAAGCAAAGTTAGTAAGATCTGAAGACCCTCAGCAGTACTGGTGCCTAACGATGAGTTCAGGATCATGTGACTCTGATTAAAGTTTAAAGAATCCAGATTTTTTTTCTCATAACTCTGATCACCACCAGTTTAAAATCATTCACTACATCACGGTTTACTCACAGTCATCCAACTCAAATTCTCCCACAATGCAACAGGAAAAGTAACATGCTGATAGTGTGTCACTGGTGAATAGTGAGAGAATGCTTGTGATTCTCAGAATTCTGACTTTCATGGTAGAATTTTGATCATTCTGCCAAAAAACAGTTTTAATATGTTCTCACTTAATTCCCGGCATTTTTTTTTTTTTTTNATTTTTTTTTTTTTTTCATTGTTGGAATTCAAACTTTAATGTTAAGAATGTTTATTCTGAGAATGAAGTTTGGGCGCACACGCATGCACACGCATGCACACACACACACACACACACAGTGTGCTGGATTTATTTTCATTCGAAATGCTTTTTACTTTCTGGTCATAAATCTCTCCCTATAGGAGCAGACACTGAGCTCTTCCTCTTCACCGCACATCCTCTCCTCATCCTCTGAAGCTCTGTGTTGAACCTTTCTTCCTTTTCATGAAACATTCCTCCTCNCATCCTCTCCTCATCCTCTGAAGCTCTGTGTTGAACCTTTCTTCCTTTTCATGAAACATTCCTCCTCCTCCTCGCCTGCACCTTAAACCCCAGAGAACCTTTGTGGAGATGTGTTTTTCTCACCTGTAAATAGTGTATAAAGGAGATAATGTCAGTTTGCTAGCAGGCATGGAGAACACATGTAACAAAAGATAAAATGTTGAAATAAAGAGAGAAAGATTAAAGACATTTTGATAGGCAGACTTTGAGAAAAATGGTTGAGTGTAAAAATATTTAAGGCTGTATAAAGAAGGAGAAAGAGCTTAATGTATTTGTTGTGAATATGAAAAATGGATATATTAAAGAAATGCATGAAAACTCTACTTTGGTTTGTATGATCATTTTATAAAAGTGTTAAAGATGCTTTTTGATGATGAAAATCTCATGAGTTCTGTTCACACTGAGTTGAAGCTTTGCGTCCACATGGCGGCAGCATCGCCCACAATATCTTATCTAAAAAAAAAAAAAAAAAAAAAAAAAAAAAACAGCAGGAAAACTTCCCACAGTGACACTTTCACATCCAACTGCAGCTTCACCAGCAGTGATGATGAAAGAGGTGAAAATCAGTAAGTGCGTGGAAATGGAGTTTTGCTGTGGGAAGGTGGGNTCAAGTGGGATGAAGAGGGGATGAGAGGATGAAGGGATGAGTAAGGTAAAGGGATGAATGATGGAGGAAGCAGGGACAAACAGAGGAGGAAGGCAGGTAAGCCAGATGAATAATAGAATAATAATAATAAAAAGTGATCTCCATTAATATTTTAACCCTGAAACATCAGAATAGAGCGATGGGAAGATGAAGCCTCGTGAAGCGATGAGACTTCTTCCTTCAGAGCATGAATGGCTGTCACCAAATGAAGTTTTGAGATTTTTTTCATGGCAGAAAGTAGCTGCTTATATTTCTGATACACGGTCGACTGATTAAAATAATGCTGAATTAAAACTTTTTTTTTTTTTTTTTTTTNTTTTTTTTTTTTTTTTTTTGATGTTTTCAGAGCTCCGCCAGCAGCTCTGTGCTGCAGCCAGCCAGGTAGGAAGGAAACCCCGCCCACAGCCAGGTGATTGACAGCTTGGTCCACAAGAAAAGAATAGAAGAATAAACAGAATATATACAGAAATAAAAATAAATAAATGAAACTATATATATATATACAGTATATATAAGGAAATACAGAAATTTAAATGGGAAAATACATAGAAAAATATATATACAGAAATAAATACAGGAATAAATGAATAAATATATACAGAAATAAATGAACACATAAATGTGAAAATTTAAAACAAAAATGCTCATAATTATTCTTTTATGCATTTTTTACTTTGTCTTTATATTTCCGCATTTATTTATTTATTCTTTTATTTATTTTGGCAGTGATCTAAGCCCATAACTGAAACCATGAAAACTTGCAAAGATCTTTTAACACATCAACATGAAAATAAGTGTAATGAATCCATTACAAAATAAATCAGTTCAAGTTGTTGCCGTCTTGTTTTGGTGACAAACTAAAGAAACAGTTCAATAAAGCAGATAAAATAAACGCTGTACTGTAATAACTGGTGACCACAAACTACAAAACTACGCCTGTCACACCCTGTAGAAAAAACAAAAGTAATATCCACGTTTTGCAAAGCTGAATTTCATTTTCACCTCACCTGAGATGAAACACCAGGTGCTGCTGAGCATCAGTCTACTTTACTACAGTGTACTACTGGAGGTTTTTTTTTTTTTTTNATAATAATAATAATAATAATAATAATAATAATAATAATAATAATAATCAGAGGCTTTAGCTAAATAGAAGATAAAAACACACGGTAGAAGACGATGGGCTGAGAGTCATCTTCTGCGATTAATTACTTAATTTTTTTAATCATTTCACAGCCCTAAATACATCATTGATGTAACAAAATTCAGACCAACCAG
The DNA here is from genome assembly GCA_014773175.1 of Lucifuga dentata. Classification (NCBI taxonomy): domain Eukaryota; kingdom Metazoa; phylum Chordata; class Actinopteri; order Ophidiiformes; family Bythitidae; genus Lucifuga; species Lucifuga dentata. The sequence continues at coordinate 44,286 of VXCM01004020.1, forward strand.
GAGCCAAAAACCACCTGCAGACCAGCCACTAGATGGCAGCAAAGAGACGATTTCAACAGCAAATGTAAATGAAGCTGAACATGAATTACTGGGTGATGTAAAGTCAAATAAATAATAACTTAACCTTTCTTTTTCTTTTGTCTTTAAAAAGTGTTTTTACGCATATACCAAAAATACATATTTCAGTTAAAGTATTTTAACAAACTACTCCTGTTTCACAGATTGAATAACATCATATTTACGTAATGTTTAAACAAAAACATTGTTTTATCTGCCAGACATGTTTTCTCCCATATTTCAACAATCACTGATTAGTATATGATGTTAGTATGTTCACATACTAACATCATGTAAGTTCTCGTGGTTGCTGCAGGGTGAAAAATACTGGGCCAACTTTTCATTTTTTATTAGGTTTTATTCTTTCATTAAAGGACCATACCACCCATTTTTCATGTTTGAGTCTAATATATTCAATTTTCATACATGTTACGTTACTGACAATCATTTCCCAAAGCATACTACTGGAACGGTGAATTAAAAATGTTTTTCCTACCTTCCAGACCTCCACTGGTTTCAGTTCATTCTCTATTAAAATCAACTTGTTGATACTGTAAACGTTCTTGGGATAGGTAATCCATCATCACCAACAAGACGTGTATTCAGGTTTTTTTAGAAGTTATGTAATTTTAGTGTTTAAGCTCAATAAAAAGCGTGGAGTGAATGTATGCCTCCACCGGGGAATATAGTCCCAAAAGAAGACCTGCGTTTATGGAAAAATTTAAAGGACCGTGACTTCATAAGGCTGTGTAACTATTAACAGGAGAAACATGGATTTTTAAGGTGGGTGTATCACTTGAATATTTGATTTTTAAGAGATTTTACAAAATATCAGGAAAGCTGAAACATGGTTTATCCTTTGGGAAATGATTGTCAGTAACGTAACATGTATGAAAATTTAATATATTAGTATGGTATGGTCCTTTAAATCCTCATGTGAGGGAAAAATTCCTACTTTAAGATGTAAGAACACTGATGGCTGCTGCTCTGTGGGCCAGTCAAGCTCAGAGAGAGAGAGAGATCCACTTCCTGCTTTTTATCTGCTTTTTTGATATTTTGTGTTTATCTCAGCTCTTTCCTGATGTTGAGTCATTCTCTGATCATGTCCTTGATGCTCCCAGATCTTCTTCTTTATTGCCATAAACCTCAGAAATGCAGAAATCTTCAAGCATGTTCACGTCGACAGGAAAGCGTTTCTGGTTCTTTTTCTTCTTTTTTCCTCTTTTAGCAGCAGAATCTCTCAAACATCTTCACACATCTCAATCAACTATGGTGAAAATTTCCCATCAGACCAAAGAAAATGTTCTTGCTTCTGATCCCTGAGTGGCTGTAGGAATTCTTCAAACACATTTCTCACATTAAGGCATTTTTCTCGTCATTCTTCCTCGTTTTCTCTAACAGAGCAAGTGTCTGGGATTGTGCAGCGTTGTCCGTCCTTCATAGCTCTGCAGTGGCTCTAACCATCCTGCAGCTCTGCTCAGACTGAACTGCAGCTGCTAAAAGCTTATTGAAGCTTTTTAAAGAAGTCAGGCATTTTTAATTATGTATGCCTCTGTTTGTAGCTCCACCNGCTTATTGAAGCTTTTTAAAGAAGTCAGGCATTTTTAATTATGTATGCCTCTGTTTGTAGCTCCACAAAGGGATTTCTGAGGATCAATCTGCTTGATTTGTTGGCAGCATCATAATTTGCCATCACCAGTGGCAGCTTCTGTTTTGCATCAATTCATTTATGTTGATTATTTATTTATTTCATGGCCACTGAAGACTGATGAATCATTGCTGCGTTCATGATGTGACACCGTCAGCATTGCAGCCAGTGACTGCTGGTTCGTATTTATTTTTTCCATGAAGACTCTCTGCAGCTTTATTCTTCTACCTGTGAAGTCCATAAAGCGTTCTTTTCACGGTGCCACTCCAGCTCCTGCCATGGTCGTTTCAGTCAGACTCATAAGTTTTCCTCACAAAGCGAAGGAGAAATAATGAGGCGCTATCAGCTCTCTGCAGCTTCACACCCTTGTCACTGATTTCATAATTCATGCCGTCATTTCTCTGACCGTCCGGGGTTCAGTTACATTTTTATCACGTCCCCATATTTCAGCACAATATGCATGCTTTCACCAGCAAACAGGATGTTTGCTCATTGGACCTGAGAGATGCTGGCTAATATCCCACAAGTCGAGTCATGAGGGTAAAGCGTGACAGATATGAGCTGTTAACGATAAAAATGGCTGCTTGCAGGATGTGGCTACAGCAGCAGACAACCTTAAAGGACCATACCATCCATTTTGCATATTTGAGCCTAATATATTCACTTTTCATACATGTTATGTTACTGACAATCATTTCCCAAAGCATACTACTGGAACAGTGAATTAAAAATGTTTTTCCTACCTTCCAGACCTCCATTGGTTTCAGTTCATTCTGCTATTAAAATCAACTTGTTGATACTTGAAACGTTCTTGGGATAGGTAATCCATCATCACCAACAAGACGTGTATTCAGGTTTTTTTTAGAAGTTATGTAATTTTAGTGTTTAAGCTCAATAAAAAGCGTGGAGTGAATGTATGCCTCCACCGGGGAATATAGTCCCAAAAGAAGACCTGCGTTTATGGAAAAATTTAAAGGACCGTGACTTCATAAGGCTGTGTAACTATTAGCAGGAGAAACATGGATTTTTAAGGTGGGTGTATCACTTGAATATTTGATTTTGAAAGATTAAGAGATTTTACAAAATATCAGGAAAGCTGAAATACATTTTATCCTTTGGAAAATGATTGTCAGTAACGTTACGTGTATGAAAATTGAATAGATTAGGTTGAAACATGCAAACTGGGTGGTATGGTCCTTCATCCAAAAATCACCATTATGGCATGAATTGTTCTGGGAATCATCAGCGCTAATTTGCTTTCCTTCTGTCTGACTGTTGTGAGAAATTTCCGAAGTCTCACTTCTATCCAACAGCATTAATCTGAGTGATTAAGCATAATCAATATCAATCAGTAGCTATGAGCCCAATACCTGCAATACATACAACATACATGTTGTGTTACCACCAGCCATTTTCCAAAACATAAAACTGTATTTTAGTTTAGTTTTCCTGTTATTTTTTCAAATCCCCTAATCTTTCAAAATCAAATGTTCAGATGAAAAAAAGGGGAAAAATAGAAAAAAAAAAAAANAAAAAAAAAAAAAAAAAAAGTTCAGGTGATAAAACACTCTCATAATGTAATTCCTCATAAAAGCTGACTTCTCCTGGGACTATATTTCCTGGCGGAGAAATACATCATCTTCTGTGCAGCTCTGTGCTGAATGATTGATCTCAGCACGTTTCACGTCTCTACAAGTTCATTTTACTGGAATGAACTGAAATCGATGGCAGGATGGAAGGTAGGAAAACAAATTTAGAAATTTACCATTAAAAGTCGTATATTTTGGGAAACGGTTGTCGGTAACCTAACGTGTAGGTGGATTATATTAGGCTCAAACATGTATGGTCCTTTAACGTGTTCCAGGCTGATCCATCTCAGGATCTCCCATGCTGCAGGAGGAAACCAACCACGTTCCACGTTTAATTCTTAATGCTGCAGCACTTTCATCCCGCTTCCTGCACATACATCACATGACATTTCACGTGTGACATATGTGCTTTATGATAAATATGTCTGTCTGTAACATGTGGCACACTGAGCTGTGTCGCTTTGTTTTAGGTTGAGGTGGATGCTGCTTCCTTCATTGTGGAAGTTTATTAAGGCACTCGATCAGCAGTTTGTCCTCAGGGTAAAGAGAGCTCTGACCAAACGTTCTGTCCCACAAATCAATACCGGCATTTTGTTCTCAGATGTCCTCATCGTGACACGTCTCTGCATGCTTAATGAACTTTCTCCGTTCACCATCTGAGGCGCATTGATCCTGCAAGCGGGCAGAGATCTCCATTCTGACCAGACAGCGCTCAGCCACAGACACAACGCATTACGCTGCTGCTTCTACGACCGCTGCAGCCGCGTTCTGAACCCCAACCGTTTATCCTCCGTCCACAGACAGACTTCACAGAGGTGAAAAGGGGAAACAGAGTGAATCTTAATCTAATTAAATGTAGGGAGCCAGCGGGAAAGTCTATCAGCGGAGGGGCTTCTCTGCAGATTCCTGCCTGCTGATACCAGTGAATAATGAGCTCTGAGGTCAGAGGTCACACAGTCCAGGATTTACTCTCTCTCCACTGTGGCCTCCTGCAC